>JAODAL010018196.1:0-75416 GCA_025379985.1 Phyllomedusa bahiana
GGGGGGGGGCCCTGGTTGGGGATAGTCCCCGGGCAAAGGAGCAGTGAGAGGGGAGTAGGGGCAGTGGGAAATAACTGTATTTTTGGGTGAGGTTTGTTTGGTGGTTGGGATTAACAGTGAAAAAAGGGGTTTGGTGGCCAGACGAGGAGAGGTTAATGGGGGGAGATGTGAGTTCATTGCCCACGAGGGATTTGGGGATAAGCAAAAGTGTAAGGAGAGCGGAGATAGAATGATGGGGAAAAGAAAGCATAGTTTTTAGATCACAGGGGGACAGCGGGTGGAGGTTTTCTCAGGCTGGGACTCGGTGGAGGCGCTCTCTGGGGGGGGCAGTCGGCGGAGGGCTCTCGGGCTGGGGCATCGGGGGAGGGCGTCTCTGGCGGGCAGCGGCGGGAGCGCTCCTGCGGGGGCGTCGGCGGAGGCCCTCCCCGGGCTGGGCCCAGTCGGCGGGGCCTCTCTGCGGGGACACGGGGGAGGCCCACGGGTGGGACAGTCAGTGGAGGCGTTCTCGGTGGGACAGTCGGTGGAGGCGTAAATGTACCTGTTCTGACTCAATACATTTTTGTTTTGGGTGAATTGGGATGAATGCTGTTAGTAGAGAATAGAGAAGCCTTTTGGATACGGACATTAAATACCTTCTATCCAGAGAGTTTATACAGTAGATGTGACCTTATTTCACATTACTCGGAAGCCTTTATCTTGAATCTATTCATTCATGAGTTATTTTTTTTCTCTCTTTTCTTTTTCTTTAAAATATTTTTTTCCACACATTTTTTTTGTAAAGTTTTTTTCTTTACTGTGTGATATCATGGGGTGTGTCTTTTCTGACACTCTATTAACCCTACACCTATGTACTTAGATAGCCATGATTAAGGACTAGCATAGTCTGAAGCGCGTTGGCTGTTTGTTTCCTGGCCCTATACCATTAGCATTGAGCCAGACACATCAACATCTTCCTTTAACTTATTTTAATTCCCGGGACAATATAATTCGTTTAAAACACTTAAAGGGGTTGTCCATAGAAGACAAGTTTAAAAAAGTGGGGCCAAAAAACTAAAGGGGTGTACGTCCTTGGTTACTATTGGGAAATGCTACGGTTTTAGAGACGGGCGGTTTACTGTGCTTAGAACGGTGTTTGTTTACTGGTCAGGGAAAACTTCTGTCTTGAGGTCTGCCAGCAAAGGAAAAGGGAGTTAAGAGAGGGCAGGGATGTGGTATTGGCAGCAAGGGGAGAAGCATGAAGGACATGCAGGGGGGTGTGTGTTTTCATCCTCTTCACTGCTTCTCTCCTTCCCCTCCCAATACACCTCCCCCCCCACCGGGCAGGAAAAATGCTTCCCGACCATAAACAAACACCGTTGCTAAGCACATGTAAACCAGCCCTTCTCAAAAAACCGTAGCACTTTGCCAATAGAAACCAGGACGTCACCCTTAGTTATTGGCCCCCACATTTTAAAACTATAATCTTCGAGTGGAAAAACCCTTTAACACCCTATAAAAATTAGGAAACAGGTCATTTAAAGGGGGTTTTTTCCCCACAAAGTAAAATTTGACGTGGGAATTGAAAATTTAAATAATAAATTTTTTTCACCTTACCTTTTTAAAAAATTTCGCACCGTTTTTTTTTTAGCTGCTCCTTCTGATCCATTTTTTAACGCTCGTCTCCAGGAATACCCAGGGCTGAGCCCTCAGTCCTGGTCGAAACATGTCAGACACACCCTCCGTCAGGCAGCAAACTGATGTTCAAACCAGGTGCTGTCATTAAATTCCCGTCCTCTGTATCCTTAGTCTTTAGTCAAACAGTGCAGATAAAAGAAAAATAAACCTCAATCAGGGCTTGCATTGTAAAAAGAAAAAAAACAGGGTTTTTTCCTGCAGGGATTTGGACCCTTGAGCTGGAGGCAAAAAATTTTACCCCTGAGCCAATGACTACTTACAGTTCATACAAACAGACCCTTTTTTTGGCTAAAGAGAGGAAAGGGCTGGTATGTCATCCTGCTGGGTCACAGGAAAGAAATTTAAAAAAATTTAAAAAACCCCCCTTCTTTTAACACACAAAAGCTGAAAGCAGAATACAGGAGGTATGAAATGAGATTTTTGGCAAAAAACCCCTTTTAAAGGGTTTTTTTCATTTCCCCAAGTTTTTATAGGATGCAAAGAATGAAATAATGCTGCTTTGCTCTGTCACTTTCCCGGCAAGGCCGGGATGGGAAAATTTGTATATTTAAACTTTTGTTAAAACAACCTCTGCTAATTAGATAAATTCCCTGCTGGGCAGGACCAGGGGAACTTCTTTAAATAAAATAAACACAGTAAATTAAATGGGTTTTTTCATGAAAACAGATAACAAACAAGCTCTCACGTTCCCCATTTCCGTGCTGCAAGACCTGTTTTTATTGGGCCCTCACACCCCCTGCTATCAGAAAGAACAAACAGGAGGGGGGAGAATTAAAACAGGGCGGGTCCCCTTTGGGGGGAGTTCCCCCGGGGTCGATTGCTAAAAGGGCTTTAAAAAACGACTTTGGGGGCCTTTAAAAACTGGGTTAAAAAACCGATGTGGGGTCCGCGGGGTCGATTGCTAAAATTTATAACTGACCTGAGCTAGGGGCCCTTTAAAAACCGGCTTTAAAAGACTGTTAGCCCTTCACAACGCAGTAAATTTTTGTTCCCCCCATTGAAGGTAAAAAAGGGGCCCCCAGTAAGTTATACGCCCCCCAGGGAATTGGGTTTTATACTTTATATATCCCCCCCAGTGGGAGGGGTGATTTTATATGTCCCCCAACAGGTTTTATTGGCAGGTTTTGGATCCCCCACAGGGAATAGGGGGAGGGTTTTGGGGTCCCCCAGCAGGGATATGGGGCAGGGTTTTGGGGGAAAAAACCCCCCCCGCCCGGTATATGGGGCAGGGGTTTCGGATCCCCCAGGTAATATGGGGGCCCGGTTATGGATTTCCCCCCCAGGTATATTGGGGAAAGGTTAAAGGGTCCCCCGCAAATATATGGGGGGGTTATGGATCCCCCCACAGGTTTTAGGGGGGGTTATGGAAACCCCCGCAGGTATAGGGGAGTTACGGGTCCCCCCCAGGTAAATGGGCAGGTTATGGATCCCCCAGCAGGTATAAAGGGCAGTTATGGGGTCCCCCAGCATGTATAGGGGGAGTTATTTGGGTCCCCCACAGGGATAAGGGCAGGGTTATGGATCCCCCAAAAGGTATTGGGGGAGTTTTTGGACCCCCCCCCAGGGATATGGGCAGGTTACGGGTCCCCCCCCAAGGGATATGGGCAGGTTTTAAAGGGTCCCCCCGCAGGTAAAATAGGCAGGTTACGGATCCCCCAGCAAGGGAAATAGGGAGGTTTTTGGGGCCCCCAGCAAGGGATATAGAAGCTTTTAGGTCCCCCGCAGGTATAAAAGATAGCTTAATTGGCCCCACAAACACATTTTTATATTGATTTAGCTCCCCCCCTGCACTTAAAATAATAGATAATAACCCCCCCCTTTTCACAAATAAAACAAGTAATAATAGGGCCCCCCCCCGCACATATTTACCAAATAGGGTAATAGCCCCCCCCGCACAAAAAAACAGTAATAATAGGCCCCCCCTGCACATATATTTCAAGTAAATAATAGGCCCCCCCCCCCGGGCCCCAAAAAAATATATACAAGTAATAATAGGCCCCCCCCCCCCATATAAACAAGTTGATGATAGCCCCCCCCCCCCACAAATAACAGTAGATAATAAGGGCCCCCCCGCCAAAAAATTTTTTTAAAAAAGTAGATTTAAAAGGCCCCCCTGCCCATAAACAGTAGATTAAAAAGGGGCCCCCCCGCACAAATAAAAAGAGATAAAAGGCCCCCCCCGCAAAATATAAAGTAATTAAAAAAGGACCCCCCTGCCATATAGGGAAATACATAAAAAAACCCCCCCCCTGCACATTAACAGTAGATTTAAAAGGCCCCCCCCCCTCACATATAACAAAATAATAAACCCCCCCCCCCGGGGGACAAAAACAGTAGAAAATAGGCCCCCCCCCCGCACATATCCCTAAAAAAGGCCCCCCCCCCTGCACATATAACCCGTAGAAAAATAGGCCCCCCCCTTCACATATAACAGGGAGATAATAGGCCCCCCCTGCAAAATAACTAGATAATACCCCCCCCCCCGCCCCATAAAACAGTAAAAATAGGCCCCCCCCCCCACATATAACCCTAAGATTAAAGCCCCTCCCTGCCCCAAATAACATTTTTAATAGCCCCCCCTGCACATATAACAAAAAGAAAAATAGGCCCCCCCCGCCCCATATAACAGTAAAATAATAGCCCCCCCCCAGCACATATAACAGTAGATAATATAGGCCCCCCCTGCACATATAACAAAAATAAAAGCATCCCTCTCTGCACATATTTAAAAGTAGATAATAGCCCCCCCCCCCCTGGACATATAACAGTAGATAATAGCCCCCCCCCCTGCAAAATATAACATAAAATAGCCCCCTCCCCTTTCACATAAAAATAAAAATATTGGCCCCCCCCGGCACATATAAAAAATTTTAAAAATAGGCCCCCCCCTGCACAAATAACAGTAGATAATAGCCCTCCCCAAAATAAATAGTAAAATAAAGGCCCCCCCCCGCCCCATATAACAGTAGATACTAGGCCCCCCCTGGGACATATAACAGGGAGATAATAAACCCCCCCCCCTTGACATATAACAGTAGATAATACCCCCCCTCCCCGCACATAAACAATAATAAAAAGCCCCCTCCCCGCACATTTTTTAAAAAGTTTAAAAATAGCCCCCCCGCACATAAAAAAACCCAAAAGATAATAGCCCCCCTCCCCCGCAAAATATAACAGTAGATAATTGCCCCCCTGCACAAAATTTTAAAAAAATAGATTTAAAAGCCCCCCCCCTGCACATATAACAACAATAATAGCCCCCCTTTTCCCCGCCCCATATAACATAAATAATAGCCCCCCCCCCTGCACATATAACATAGAAAATAGCCCCTCCCGCACAAAACAGTAATAATACCCCTCCCTGCAGGGAAAAAAAGAGAAATAAAGGGGCCCCCAAACTGAATAGAGACAATTTTAAAAGGGAATAACCTGACAGCACTCACCTGACCTCGCTCCCCTTTTGCTGCCGGGTGTTTGCTGCTCCCCGGGCTTTTTTCCCCCACAGGGTGACGTCACCCCGGCCCGCGCTACACTCCCGATGACGCTGACTTTCCCGGGGCGCACAGAGGGCCCCATCCTGCTGCGGCCCGGGCCCATTTCTCTGGGGGAGCCCCTCTGCTCCGCCAAAGCATCTAACTGTAAAGTGCGTCCGGCACCCCCGCCACCGCTGCCCCCGGCCCCAGGTCCTAAGCCGATAGCTTACGACTGGGAGCGGCTTTGGGCCCCCAACGGGTCGCGGGGGCGGCGAAGGTGGCGGTGCCGGGGACTACTTGGGGAACCAGAGAGAGCACAGAAGGTGATAAAATCACTTGTAGCTCCTTAACAAAAAAAAATGAACAACGCAATATATTTGAGAAACATCTTCATTTAGTGTTGCCTACATGTTGAAAGCTAATCTTTGTAGCGAGACAACCCCTTTAAGTTTTTTTTTTGAGTGTGGTGGTTTCATTTTATGCTGTTGTTCCACTTTTAATCCGGAGGGAAGGCCCTGCTCTGTTGATGGTCTGTAACTTTGAATATGATTACAGGCAGGATGCTTGTTTTTAATATATATACTTTTTGGGTTTTTTTATTTGCAGAGAATTTGCCACCATTTTCTTAGATCTAAACTGTGTTTGTGTAATGCAGGACAGAACAGCTTCGTGGATTTGCACCTTCTCCTGGCCACCACCATTGGTAGGTAGAACACACGTGTCTCCAGCCAGGTGTGTATTTGAGGAGTTTCCGTTTGTGTGTAACCTCATGCTACGTCTAAGGACTTGGATTAGTTCGAAACGTGTCAGCGAGGTGCTGATTTTGCCATGCAGTGAGTGCATACCCCTGCCCTTGTTTGAATTTTGTTTTATCTGTAAATTCGATAAAGAAGAAATTTTTATATTTTCTTCCGAAATTGGAAGCTGGTCATATTGCTGTTCTCTATTGTTCTATTGGAGTCTGCAGTTTCGCTCCTGACCATGCTTTACCCAGCAGAGAAGACGGGATTATTGGTGAAGTGACCACACCTGTTGCTTTGCTATAGCAGGACAGAATAGGCAACAAGTCACAGGAACTTGCACTACCGAGACTCCCAGTGGTCAATATCTGTGAGTAAACCTGGCAGCACCATTCAGTTCTCCTGCAGCGCCTCCGCAGGTGAGATAAAGCATTGCACAGTGTTAGTGAAATCAATAGTGTGTCTATGAAAATGGGTTTTCTAAACCAGTGAAGCCCTCAATCTGTACAATCCTTATTTATAAGGGTGAGCTGATCACAGGGTTCTCACGGATGAGACCCCCAGGGGTCATTATCTGATCTCATTATTGGTGAACCTGGCAGCACTGTTCAATTCCATTGCGGCACCTCCGCAGGAGAGATAAAGCAGCACCATTCAGTTCCCCTGCAGCGCCTCCGCAGGAGAGAAAGAGCATTGCACACTGCCAGTGAAATCAACAGTCTGTCTATGGAAATTGGTTTTCTAAACCAGACAACTCCAAAATGTATACAATTCTTGTGTTAAAAGGGTGAGCTGCTCACAAGGGTTTCCACTACTGAGACCCCAATTAGTCAAAATGCATTAGTACACCTGGCAGCACCTCTCGATTCCCCTGCAGCGCCTCTGCAGGAGAGATAAAGCATTGCACACTGCCAGTGAAATCAATAGTCTGTCTATGAAAATAGGTTTTCTAAACCAGATAACCACTAAATTTATACAATCCTTTTGTTCAAAGGATAAGTTGATCACGAAGGTTTCCACTATTGATACCCCCAGTGGTCAAAATGCATTAGTGCACCTGGCAGCACCACTCGATACCCCTGCAGCACCTCCGTAGGAGAGATAGAGCATTGCACACTGCCAGTGAAATCAACAGTCTGTTTACGGAAATTGGTTTACTAAACCAGGAAACCTCTAAATGTATACAGTCCTTTTCTTAGAAGGTTGAGCTGAACACAGGGTTCCCTCTGCTGCTGTCCCCACTGGTCAAAATGCGCTAATACAACTGAAAGCACCACTCAAATCCCCTGCAGCACCTCCGCAGGAGACATAGAGCATTGCAGAGTGCCAGTGAAATCAATAGTCTGTCCATGGAAATGGCTTTACTAAATCAGTCAAACCCTAAGGGCGACATCTATGAATTCGCCTACGCCATTTTTTTGCGGTATATTGCATGAACAGGCGTACGGCCAAACGTGGCGCCATGTGCACCTGACAAAACGTTTTATGGTGCTAAAGATTGGTGCAAAACTACCATACAAAGTTTGCCGCATAACACTCCATGTGCCAAGTATAGAGGAGTGTATAATACTGTTGTATTATACACTCCTCTATATTCTATTTGGAACTGGTGTGTCAGTGCCAAGTTACAAAAATGGTGTATGCAAATACATAGATGTCGCCCCAAAATGTATACAACTCTTGTGTCAGAAGGGTACACTTATCAAAAAGGTTCCCACTACTGAGAATCCAAGTTTTCAATATCTGTTAGTGAACCTGACAGCAACGATGAATTCCCTGCAGCGCCTCCGCAGGAGATATAAAGCATTGCACAGTGAAATCAACAGTCTGTCTATGGAAATAGGTTTTCTAAACCTGACAACCCCAAAATTTATACAATCCTTCTGTTTGAAGGGTAAGTTGATCAAGAAGGTTTCCACTACTGATACCCCCAGTGGTCAAAATGCATTAGTACACCTGGCTGCACTGCTCAATTACCCTGCAGCGCCTCCGCAGGAGAGATAGAGAATTGCATAGTGCCAGTGAAATCAATAGTCTGTCCATGTCCTATAGGAGCACTCTAGCTAATAGATAAGGGTCCTGAGTAAGAAATCCCCCTCTCAATGCTCATATTTCTTCAATGTGATGTTTGAAATGAGGTCGCCCTAAATTTCTACAATTCTTGTGTTAGAAGGGTTATCTTATCAAAAAGGTTCCCACTACTGAGAGCCCAAGCAGTCTTTATCTGTAGTGAACCTGCCAGCACTGATGAATTCCCCTGCAGCGCCTCCGCAGGAGAGATAAAGCATTGCACACTGCCAGTGAAATCAACATTCTGTCTATGGAAATAGGTTTTCTAAAGCAGACAACCCACAAAATTTATACAATCTTTTTGGTCGTAGCGTGAGCTGCTCACAAGGGTTTCCACTACTGAAACCCCAAGTGGTCAAAATGCATTAGTACACCTGGCTGCACTGCTCAATTCCCCTGCAGCACCTCCATAGGAGAGATAGAGCATTGCATAGTGCCAGTGAAATCAACAGTCTCTCCATGGAAATAGGTTTTCTAAACCAGAGAACCCCAAAATTTATACAATCCTTTTGTTTGAAGGGTAAGTTGATCACAATGGTTTCCACTACTGATACCCCCAGTGGCCAAAATGCATTAGTGCACCTGGCAGCACCGCTCAATTCCCCTGCAGCGCCTCCACAGGAGAGATAAAGCATTGCACACTGCCAGTGAAATCAACAGTCTGTCCATGTCCTATAGGAGCACTCTAGCTAATAGATGAGGGTCCTGAGTAAGAAATCCCCCTCTCAATCCTCCTATTTCCTCAACAGGGTATTTGAGATGAGGTTTTCCATACCAGACAGCCCCCTCAAGGGTGATTTGAGCCTATTCAAGACAAAAGCTAATTTTACCAGTTGCACAGGCAGACTAAGCTCACGTATTGATATGAAATTATCCGTATGACGCAGGCACCTGCACGGCGCTTTGTTTTTCACACTTTGAAGGATAATGGCTGCTATTTGGCCATCACTTTTTATTTAGTGACACAGAGAGCATCCGAGTGAAGATGCGCTGACAGGATGCATGGCCATGCTTTACAAATGACATTTCCAGCCCTCACCGCAGAGCAAGGAGACAAGCACAGCTCCGGAATGAGATGTGGGCAATTATAAACTGGACGGGTGTGCGCTGCTCCTCAGATGATTAGCTTCCCAATCAGAACATGGGCACTGTCCCTTTAAAAACGTGCCTTCTCCAGGGTCTCATTCTCTCTGCATCAGTAGACTTCAGTTTTTGCATAATGAAAGTCTGAGTGGCGTTGAAGGGGGAGAGGATAGCAGATCTGGAGAATAGCTGTTTAATACTAAGTCTCAGAGAGGGAGAGGAAGAGAAAGAGGGTCAGGAGATGTGAGGCTGAGGGATAGACAGAGGCTGGGTGGAAGGACACAGAAGAGGGAAGCAATGAGTCCATGCAGAGATTGGAGCAGAGGAAAGGAAGGAGACAGAATCTGATAGCGAAGATGGGAAATGTTCACTGAGGATCAGCATTGCACCTCCAGAGTCTATGAGCAAGTGCAAGAAGGAGAAGCAGAGCTGCTAGAGGTAGGTGTGACTGGTGAGACCACTTTTTAGGATAGAGTCTTAGATTTACAGTTTTCCTGGAACCTGCAATGAGAAGAACTTTGTCTTGCAGAAGAGGATGAGCCTTGATGGTCATAGGAAGAGCCTGGTTGTGCTGCATCTACATAGAAAATCCCCAAAACCTACAGGTGAAGGCAGCCGCAAGTGGCAAAATTTGGAAATATGATTGCACTGAAGCAGGTTTAGTGGGTGATGCTATAGTTTTTGGTTTTGTTTTTTTTTGGTTGCAGCTGCTATTCCAAGACTACCCACATGCCAGGAGGCTGCAGAGAAAGCAGAAGCAACCTGTTCAGCATCATGCAGCAGCATTTCTTGCGTCATTTGGGTTTGCACAAGGACAAGGCAGCGAGGAAATTTGTGCAGTGACTGAATGAAGATTGAGGAAAGAGCTTCCCTTCAGCAGAACCCGGCTAGAAGCTGCCCCTTCAGCATCAGCTCAGGAGCCCGGCTATGAGCTGTCCCTTCAGCACCCTGCAGCAGAGCACCGAACCTGACCATAAGCTGTCCCTTCAGCACCCTGCAGCAGAGCACCGAACCTGACCATGAGCTGTCCCTTCAGCACCCTGCAGCAGAGCACCGAACCTGACCATAAGCTGTCCCTTCAGCACCCTGCAGCAGAGCACCAACCTGACCAAAGCTTCCCTCAGCCCCCTGCACAGACACTGAACCTACCATAAAGCTGTCCCTTCAGCACCCTACAGCAGAGCACCGAACCTGACCATGACTGTCCCTTCAGCCCCCTGCAACAAGCACCAAACTGACCATAGCGTCCCTTCACACCCCCCGCCGGGCATAACTTTTCCCCAGCACCACAGTCCCTGCACCTATCACACTGGAAAAAAGAACCATCTTTGCAGTTGGGATCAATGTGGCTTCTACTGATGAGACCGAACACTAGGAAACTTCCTACTCTGAACCCAAGGAATTAATCACAAAGTACATTAGAACTTTTACTCCTTCTTCCCAACAAGGGTCATAGGGAGCAGACGTTGACTTTCTCAAGGTCACTGAACTCGTTTTCCTGTCCAAAGTTCTCCAGTCTGGATTATTCTGAAATACCATCGTTGACCTCACTTCATCCAGGTTCACTCAAGCCAGGAGCCCAACTACCATGACCAAGAATGAGGATGTGTGACAGAGGTATCCAGATGTTGATCACCACTGTAGGAGCCTTTGCCGCTTTTAGTTTAATGACCATTGCAGTGGGCACGGATTATTGGCTGTATTCGAGAGGGGTCTGTAAGGCGAAATCCACCAATGACAATGAAACCAGCAAGAAGAATGAAGAGGTGATGACTCACTCAGGATTATGGAGAACCTGCTGCCTTGAAGGTATATTATCATCATAGTAGACACGTATGACCTTTGAACTAAGGGCTAATAAATAATTGCATTATAATAGTGTGTCACGTCATAAGACTATAGCTCTATATGTACCAAGTTGTCCGTGCCTTATGTTCCCAGCTGGTCAGGTGTAGGTTCATAACTGAGGATTATGGAGAAACTGCTGCCTTGAAGGTATATTATCATCATAGTAGACACTTATGACCCCTGAACCATGGGCTTATGTATAATTGCATATGGTGTGTCACATAATAAGACTATAGCTCTATATGTATCAAATTGTCCAAGCCTTACATCCCCAGCTGGTCAGGTGTAGGTTCATAAATCAGGATTATGGAGAACCTGGTGCCTTGAGGGCATATTATCATCATAGTAGACATGTATGACCCCTGAACCATGGGCTTATGTATAATTGCATATGGTGTGTCATGTAATAAGACTATAGCACTATATGTTCAAGTTGTCCAACCTTATGTTCCAAGCTGGTCAGGTGTAGGTTCATAACCCAGGATTATGTAGCACCTAGTGCCTTCAGGGCATATTATCATCATGGTAGACACTTATGACTCCTGAACCATGGGCTTATGAATAATTGCATATGGTGTGTCATGCAATAAGACTATAGCTCTATATGTTCATTTTTCCGAACCTTATGTTCCCAGCTGGTCAGGTGTAGGTTCATAAATCAGGATTATGGAGAACCTGCTGCCTTGAAGGTATATTATCATCATAGTAGACACGTATGATCCCTGAACCATGGGCTAATAAATAATTGCATTATAATGGTGTGTCACGTCATAAGACTATAGCTCTATGTGTATCAAGATGTCCGAACTTTATGTTCCCAGCTGGTCAGGTGTAGATTCATAAATTAGGATTACGGAGAACCTAGTGCCTTGAGGGCATATAGTAGACACTTATGACCCCTGAACCATTGGCTTATGAATAATTGCATTATAATGGTGTGTCACGTCATAAGACTATAGCTCTATATGTTTCAAGTTGTCCGAGTCTAATGTTCCCAGCTGGTCAGGTGTAGGTTCATAAATCAGGATTATGGTGACCTGGTGTCGTGAGGGTCTATTATCATCATAGTAGACACTAATTACCCCTTATCCATGGTATTATGTTTAATTGAATATGGTGTCACGTAATAAGACTATACCTCTATATGTATCAAGTTGTCAGAGCCTTATGTCCCCAGCTGGACAGGTGTAGGTCCATAAATCAGGATTATGGAGAACCTGGTACCTTGAAGGTATATCATCATCATAGTAGAGACTCATCACCCCTGAACCATGGGCTTATGTATAATTTCATTATAATGGTGTGTCACGTTATAAGACTATAGCTCTATATGTATCAAGTTGTCCGAACCTTATGTTCCCAGCTGGTCAGGTGTAGGTTCATAAGTCAGAATTATGGAGAACCTGGTGCCTTGAGGGCATATAGTAGACATGTATGACCTCTGAACCATGGGCTTATGTATAATTTCATTATAATGGTGCGTCATCTAATAAGACTATAGCTCTATATGTATCAAGTTGTCCGAACCTTATATTCCCAACTGGTCAGGTGTAGGTTCATAAGTCAGAATTATGGAGAACCTGGTGCCTTGAGGGCATATAGTAGACACTCATCAACCTTGAACCATGGGCTTATGTATAATTTCATTATAATGGTGTGTCACATAATAAGACTATACCTCTATCTGTACCAAGTTGTCCGAGCCTTATGTTCCCAGCTGGTCAGGTGTAGTTTCATAAGTCAGGATTATGAAGAACCTTGTGCCGTGCAGGTATATTATCATCACAGTAGACACTTTGCACCACAGGCTACTGAATAATTGCATTATAATGGTGTGTCATGTAATAAGACTATAGCTCTATATGTACCAAGTTGTCAGAGCTCCATGGTCCCAGCTGGTCTGGGGCAAGTTCATAGCCTGAGTATGCAGCTTATAAGAAACTTAACCCTTACTTTTGATGTCTATGGGTCTTGCCTATCCTCAGACAGGTCAGGTTGGCATGTGCTTATGTAGTTTTGCACTCTATCTACTCCAGGGACTACAAGTCTCAGCAATGCCCTTGATAGTCCTGATTATTTTACCATGCCTTTGGGTACGTTATTTGCCCTGGTGGACTCCTCACCTTCACCTTCACCCAGGACTCCTCTCCTTACCCTGCGCCATCCTCCTACCCATCTCCCAGGCTTGGATCTCCAGTATCAGTTTGACAATAACTCAGTTCTGTTTCTAGGTTGATTTTTTTTTTCAATGTTGGATATTTTCTAATATTAGCTTCTGTGTGGGAGATACCTAAAGGAGCATTGCTATGGAGTTCTGCTCAGCTGAAAGGGTTAACCGCTTCGCAGCCACTGTCCAGCCAGAACAGCGGAGAGCGGCAGCGGCGGCGGCTGCACTTTACTGCGTGTATTCAATATTAATAGCAGTCACAGAAATAAAATAAAAAAAATTGTGGTTTTGCCATTTTTGTATGGACTACAATCCCCATCAGCCCATACAGAGGTCTCAGGAAAACTGATATGATGCATGGACTACAATCCCCATCAGTCCATACAGAGGTCTCAGGGAAACTATGATGTATGAACTACAATCCCCATCAGCCCATATAGAGGTCTCAGGGAAACATTTGATATATGGACTACAATCCCAATCAGCCGATAAAGATGTCTAATTGAAACTATGATGTATAAATTACAATCCCCATCAGCCCATACAGAGGTCTCAGGGAAACTATAATGTATGAACTACAATCCCCATCAGCCCATATAGAGGTCTCAGGGAAACCTATGATGTATGGACTACAATCCCCATCAGCCCATACAGAGGTCTCAGGGAAACTATGATGTATGAATTACAATCCCCATCAGCCCATACAGTTTCTCAGGGAAACTATGATGAATGAACTACAATCCCCATCAGCCCATACAGAGGTCGCCGGGAAACAGATATGATGCATATACTACAATCCCCATCAGCCCATACAGAGGTCTCAGGGAAACAGATATGATGCATAGACTACAATCCCCATCAGCCCATACAGAGGTCTCAGAGAAACTGATATGATGAATGGACTACAATCCCCATCAGCCCATACAGAGGTCTCAGGGAAACCTATGATGTATGGACTACAATCCCCATCAGCCCATACAGAAGTCTTAGGGAAACTGATATGATGAATGGACTACAATCCCCATCAGCCCATACAGAGGTCTCTGGTAAACCTATGATGTATGGACTACAATCCCCATCAGCCCATACAGAAGTCTTAGGGAAACTGATATAATGTATGAACTACAATCCCCATCAGCACATACAGATTCCTCAGTGAAACTTGTTTTAGTATGCATGGACTAACATCCCCATCAGACCCAATACAGAGGTCTCAGGAGAAACTGATATAATGTATGAACTACAATCCCCATCAGCACATACAGAGGTCTCAGGGAAACAGATATGATGCATGGACTACAATCCCCATCAGCCCATACAGAGGTCTCAGGGAAACTGATATAATGTATGAACTACAATCCCCATCAGCCCATACAGAGGTCTCAGGGAAACTGATATGATGCATGGACTACAATTCCTATCATCACATCTAAAGTTGCATTATCTCTGCTGCTTAATCATCTTTGTTTTAGGTTTTACTTTGGTTTTTTTAACCATAGATCATAATAGAGGAAAAATAAAAGGGGCGATGGGGCATAATTTGGGGATGAATGTCACCATGGTGAGTCATTAGTGGTCCTAAAGCTGCCAGGTTTCCGAATGCTTTTACTTGGCCCAGGAAGGGTTAAGAAGACAATAAAACTCCTTGCGTTGCCTAAGTCACAGATTCTCCCTGTATTTAATCTTCTTTTCATTGCGCAGATTAATCAAGCTTTCTCCAATCTCTCATGTTTTGACTTCCAGATCCGTTCACCTCCTATATTCTAAATGAGATAAAACGGAGCTCCAGTCTACACACCACAAATATTACGGACCCCCACTATTAGAAATGTTCAATACCCGGGTTTTAATTCCAGGGAGGCTCTGCTGCACTTGAAGGTCACCCCTAATACCAAAGTGTAAATTTAAAGGAGACCTCCAGCAGGAGGATAATGTCCCTTTCCTCTATAACCAAACCCCTATGATATAACAATTCTAAAATTATAAAAGCTGATAGAGAATGGTCCGAGCGGCAAAATGGAGGGGGCGGAATCACTGGTGGCCTTTATCAATAGTCACCACAGCCCCTGTGCTCTATAGGGAGTAGGTCCATGGGTTCTCTACAGAAGCATTGATACCTGGTAGTGGTGCCTGCTGGAGGTGGCACTTATTTATACTCACCAGAGCCCCTTCTTCTGTAGGGAGCAGGTCTATGGGTTCTCCACAGAATCATGGACATCTGGTGGTGGCACCTACTGATGGTGGCACTTATCAGTACTCACCAAAGCCCCTCTGCTCTATAGGAAATAGTTCCATGGGTTCTCTACAGAAGCATGGATATCTGGTGGTGGCACCTGCTGGTTGTGGTAGTTATCAATACTCACCACAGCCCCTCTGCTCTATACTAAGTCCCTGCTGGTGGTGGTACTTATCTATACTCAACCACAGCCTATCTGCTCTATAGGGAATAGGTCCATGGGTTCTCTACAGAAGCATGGCTATTTGGTGGTGGCACCTACCGGTGGTGGTACCTATCTATATTCACCCCCAGCCTCTCTGCTCTATAGTGTATAGGTTCATGGGTTCTCTACAGAAGCATGGATATCTAGTGGTGGCACTTATTTATACTCACCAGAACCCCTTCCTCTATAGAGAGTAGGTCTATGGGTTCTTAACAGAAGCATGGATATCTGGTGGTAGCACCTGCTGATGGTGGCACATATCTATATTCCCACTCCAACCTCTCTGCTCTGCAGTGAATAGGTCCATGGGTTCTCCACAGAAGCATGGATATCTGGTGGTGGTACCAGCTGGTGGTGGTTCTTATCAATACTCACCATCAGCCCCTCTGCTCTACACTAAGTCCCTGATGGTGATGTCACTTATCAATACTCACCACAGCCTCTCTGCTCTATAGTAAGTCCCTGATGGTGGTAGCACTTATCAGTACTCACCACAGCCCCTGTGCTCTATAGTGAGTAAGTCCATGGGTTCTCCACAGAAGCATGGATATCTGGTGGTGGCACCTACTGGTGGTGGTAGTTATCAATACTCACCACCAGCCTATCTGCTCTATAGTAAGCCCCTGACGGTGGTGGCACTTATCAAAACTCACTAGAGCCCCTTCCTCTATAAGGAGTAGGTCCATGTGTTCTCCACAGAAGCATGGATATCTGGTGGTGGTACTTATCTATACTCACCACCAGCCCCTAGATAAGTACCACCACCAGCCCCTCTACTCTATAGTAAGTCCCTGATGGTGGTGGTACTTATCTATACTCAACTACAACCTCTCTGCTCTATAGGGAGTAGGACCATGGGCTCTTCACAGTAGCATGGATATCTGGTGGTGGTACTTACTGGTGGTGGTACTTATTTTACTCAACTATCTCTGCTCTATATAGGAATCTCACAACATGAACTGTGGTGGTACTTATCTACTGTATACTCACCACCGGCCCCTCTACTCTAGAGTAAGTCTCTGCTGGTGGTGGTACTTATCTATACTCACCACCTGCTCTATAATAAGCAGTCCATGGGTTCTCCACAGAAACATGGACATATGGTGGTGACACCTGCTACAGGTGACGCTTATCAATACTCACCACCAGCCTCTCTGTTGTATAGTGAGTAGTTCATGGATTCTCCATAGAAACATGGATACTGGTGGTAGCATTTATTTGTCCACCCAAAAAATAGTTATGAGCTGCTTAGCTTGCAATAACTAGAACTAAACTTTTATGTAATGTCTTTGTATGGTGTATTACCCAGCCCCACATTATGTCCAATAAGGCATTAAGGCTCCCAAAAATATATCGCCTGGGGGACTGCTCCCTCTCCCCATTAGCACCCCCTTCACTGTAGCTACCCCACTGCCCATAGTCTGATGTCTCTATTGACAACACAGACAGATTAGGGTCAACTTTGAAGGGATTCCAAAACGGGCACCCAAAATAAGGCCACATAATAGGCTCAAGCATGTTAATATTGCCTCTGGGGTACTTTATGCCCCAGTGCTGCAAGGGGCAGTGATGACCATGGAGCCACCATGTTGCCAGTGGACTAGGTAGGTATAGAGATATAAATTGTAGGAAATAGTGACTATATATTTTATATGAAGCAGTAATGTGTTTGTTTGCATACGCTACATCATAAGCTGCCCCCCTAGAGTAGGCAGCAGGGGTATTACAAGTCACCCTGGTATTCCATGCCCTAGATTAGAGCACTTTGCCTGCAGCCTCTTGTCCTTACATGGCTATGGAAGTCCTCTGTGGCTGTATTATGTACAGAAGATGGACAGGCACATGATTCAGTGCATGATATTGTGTCAGACATGCACTGCAAGACTGATAGGCTGCCAGCTGGGTACAGCCCTATGTGGGCTTATACTCATCACTGGCAACTACTGTAGACTTCACTATGAGTTCCTACATACAGTCACAGCAAGCAAAGCCCACCGGCCCACTTTGGAACCATTACAAAGACACTGACTGCGAAATTCTCTGGTGCTGGTGCTGTGACCCTGTATTTATCCCATTAAAGGGGTTGTCCTCATCATAGGAAAATGGAGGGAGCAGCTCCTGGGCCCCCAGTAAAATAAAAAAAAAATTATACTCGCCTTCCTCCAGTCCCCCATTTCCGACAACGCGTCTCCCTGGTCTTCTGTTGACACAATGTCACTTCTGAACGGGGACGTCACTGCAGCAGCTGACCGGAGGCTCAGACTGGGCCACTGAGGAGCAGGGAAAACTTCCATTTGGCCCAGAGCATAATGGTCTGTAAACCTGGCAGGTGTGGGGCTGCTTTTCAGGGAGAAAGGAAGAAATCAAGAGGCAGAGCACAAGACTGTACAGATGGCGTAGAATGGGCCCCAAGAATCAACTCCACTGGTGGGATCCAAGAAGAAACCCCACTGGTGGGCCCCAAGAATCACCTCCACTGCTGGGCCCCAAGAATCAACTCCACTGGTGGGCCCCAAGAATCAACTCCACTGGTGGGCCCCCAGAATTAACTCCACTGGTGGGACCCAAGAAGAAACCCCACTGGTAGGCCCCAAGAATCACCTCCACTGTTGGGCCCCAAGAATCAACTCCACTGGTGGGGCCCAAGAATCAACTCCACTGGTGGGCCCCAAGAATCAACTCCACTGGTGGGATCCAAGAAGAAACCCCACTGGTAGGCCCCAAGAATCACCTCCACTGCTGGGCCCCAAGGACAACTCCACTGGTGGCCCCAAGAATTAACTCCACTGGTGGGCACCAAGAATCAACTCTGCTGGTGGGCTCCAAGAATCATCTCCACTGGTGGGCCCCAAGAATCAACGCCACTGGTGGGCCCCAAGAATCAACTCCACTGGTGGACCCCAAGAATCACCTCCACTGGTGGGCCCCGGGAATCAACTACACTGGTGGCCCCAGGAATCAACTCTTCTGGTGACCCCAAGAATCAACTCTACTGGTGACCCCAGGAACCAACTCCACTGGTGGCTCCAAGAATCAGCTCCGATGGTGGCTCCAGGATTCAAATCCACTGGTGAGCCCCAAGGATCAACTCTACTGGTAGCCCCAAGATTCAACTCCACTGGTGGGCCCCAAGAATCAACTCCACTGGTGGCCCCAAGAATCAACTCCACTGGTGGGGCCCAAGGATCAACTCAACTGGTAGCCCCAAGAATCAACTCCACTGGTGGGCCCAAGAATCAACTCTACTGGTGGGGCCCAAGGATCAACTCTACTGGTAGCCCCAAGAATCAACTCCACTGGTGGGCCCAAGAATCAACTCAACAGGTGGGGCCCAAGGATCAACACTACTGGTGGCCCCAAGAATCAACACCACTGGTGGGGCCCAAGAATCAACTCTACTGGTAGCCCCAAGAATCAACTCCACTGGTGGGCCCCAAGGATCAACTCCACTGGTGGGCCCAAGGCACTCCAGTCCAACACTGGTCACGTGCCACAAATTTACTTTACTGTTTGGAAGGGAACAGAGGAAGGTGAACAAAAATTTTTTCTATTTTACTTAGGGGAATGGGAGCTGCTCCTTTCATTTTCTTATGAGGTGGACAACCACTTTAAACATGTCTCCTAATGCATATTTTTCACACTTCACTGGGAAATTGTCGCTGCAAGTGCTTAAATATTCTCCAGCGCCACCACAGGTGAATTGAAGCATTACACAATTACTATTAAAGTCAATGGACTGTCCATCTAATACAGGAAAGTGAGGGGGGGGAGAGTAGCTGTTTGTAACCAGAAGAAATTTCTCCCCTAGAATGACCTAATATAAGAGAAAAGAAACCACATCATGGTTTTAAACTCGAGATGTATTTATTTATTTTTAGAAAAAAACCTATGAGTCCAAAAGAAAAGTAAATCCGACCAAATTCAAAACAAAATATGTCCCATAATTGATGTTGATCATTTCAATATTTTTTGAACCTGTCTTATATATATTATTTTTTTACACCACTGTGTGAAAATGAAAGCTGAACAAAAACAATCTTACTTTTCGGACCCCAGTAATCAGAACTCTCACAACAAAATTGTCTGTCTTTCACATAGCAACCAATCAGATTTTAGCTTTCAGTTTTTATACCACTATAGGAAAATGAAAGCTGCGCTCTGATTGGTGGCTATGAGCTCTGATTGGTCGCTATGGACTCTGATGGGTTGCTTTGAGCTCTGATTGGTTGCTATGGGCTCTGATTGGTTACTATGGGCTCTGATTGGTTGCTTTGAGCTCTGATTGGTTGCTATGGATTCTGATGGGTTTCTTTGAGCTCTGATTGGTTGCTATGAGCTCTGATTGGTTAATATGGGCTCTGATTGCTATGAGCTCTGATCAGTTGCTATGGACTCTGGTCGCTATGAGCTCTGATTGGTCGCTATGGACCCTGATGCGTTGCTATGAGCTCTGATTGGTTGCTATGGGCTCTAACTGGTTGCTATGGGCAACACAGACAGTCTTACTGTTAGACACTTTTGATAAATGTTCTCTGCAGAACTTTTACTAATCTCTTCTAGAACTTCCTGAGGTTATGGCATGGGGTGCCCTCTCCAGACTCTTGAATTGTTTCATTGTTTTGCCAGCAGCACCACCGCAGGAGAAATGAGGTATTACACAATTACCAATAAAATGAATAGGTTATTATTTTAATGCCTGGACAGGACAGATCCTCCAGACATAGAGACGCTCTTTGTAGCCACTACCAGTCCTGAATCAGGGGTCCCCTATTAATTAAACCAGACTTCTTGTATAAATGGTGCTTTGCTTTAGACAATCCTTTTTTGTTACAAGACCTTCTTGATGATTAACTGATCACAGAGTTTTCCCCAATGGTCTATCAGCTGTAATCTGTAGGAGAACCTGACAGTAAGTATTGAATTTGCCAAAGGGGAAATTAGGTATTACACCGTTTCCTATCAAACTAATGGGGTCGTCCATCTCATTTTTTTTTTTTTTTACCATAGTGCCCATTTAAAGTAAAAAAAAAAAAAAGTTATACTCACCTCTCTCCTCATCTTTGTTCCAGCACTGGGTTGTCTTCGGTATCCCCAGTCTGTTTTCTTCTTGCTTCTTTGGTTCGGAGATGTCACGTGCCACTGCTTGACTTCACCGTTTGGGCAGATCATTTCCAAATATTGATGTCAGGTAGGGGCCCTGCATCCAATTCTGTGATGTCCCTGCCCAAAAGAAGAAAACAGGAGCCCGGGTAGACCGTAGCAAGTGCAGTGCTGGAATGGAGGAGAGGGGAGAGGTGAGTATAATTATTTTTTTTTCAATGGGCACTACTATTTTAAAAAATGAACAATCGAAGTGGACAACCCCTGGGCTGTTAATGTAATGCATGGACAGGACAGGTCCTCCAGACAGAGAGACACTCTTTGTAGCCACTAAAAGATAACTAAACCAGTCTTTTTTGTATAAACGGTTCTTAGCTTTAGACCATCGCTTTTTGTTAGAAGGCCCTCTCCATGATAAGCTGATCACAGAGTGTGTCCCCAGTGATCTATCAGCGGTAATCTGTAGGAGTACCTAGCATCAAGTTTTCAATATCCCTGCAGCGCCACCACAGGGAAAAAAAAGCATTACACAGTTACCTATAAAATCAATGGGCTGTTACTGTAATTCATGGTCAAGACAGGTCCTCCAGACAGAGAGACGCTCTTTGAAGCCAGACAGACTGACAGATAAAAGTGCTGAATTAGAAGCCCCTTATTAACTAAACCAGGGTTCTCTGCTTTAGACAATCCATTTTCATTAGTTGGCCCTCTTGACGATAGTTAAACGATTGTTGTAGCCACTAACAGATAAAAATCCTGAATAAGGGACTCCTCTATTAACTAAACCTGTCTTCTTGTTTAAAGGGTTCTCTGCTTTAGACAAACCTTTTCTGTTAGAAGGCCATCTTGATGATAAACTGATCACAGAGTGTCCCCCCAATACTATAATCTTTAGATAGTAATTTGAATTTCCCTGCAGCACCCCACAGGGGAAAAAAGGCATTACACAGTTTCCTATAAAATCAATGGGATTTAATGTAATGCATAGGACAGGACAGGTCCTCCAGACAGAGAGATGCTCTTTGAACCAGCCATTAACAGATAAAATGCTGAATTAAAGTCCCTTTATTAACTAAACCAGGGTTCTCTGCTTTAGACAATCCATTTCATAGTTGGCCCTTTGGACGATAGTTAAACGATTGTTGTAGCCACTACAGATAAAAATCCTGAATAGACTCCTTATTAACTAACTCTTCTTGTTTAAAGGGTTCTCTGCTTTAGACAAACCTTTTCTGTTAGAAGGCCATCTTGACGATAAACTGATCACAAAGTGTCCCCCAATACTATAATCTTTAGAAGTATTGAATTTGCCTGCAGCATCCCCACAGGGGAATTAAGGTATTACAGAGTTTCCTATAAAATTAATGGGATATTAATGTAATGCATGGACAGGACAGGTCCTCCAGACAGAGAGATGCTCTTTGTAGCCATTAACATATAGAAATCCTGAATTAAAGGTCCCTAATTAACTAAACCAGGGTTCTCTGCTTTAGACAATCCATTTTCATTAGTTGGCCCTCTTAGCGATAAGCTAATCACATAGTAATCAACTGACCAATTGGCTGTAATCTGTAGGAGAAACTTGCAGCAAGTGAGTAATTTCCCTGCAGCGCCACCACAGGGGAAATGAGGTATTACACAGTTCCCTATGAAATCAGTGGTCTGTCAATATAACATAGGGACAGGACAGGTCCTCCAGATAGGGAGACATTCTTTGTAGCCACTAACAGATAAGAGTCCTGAATAAAGGACCCCCTACTAATTTACCAAAGGATATTAACAACAACAACAACAAAAAAATAGAGGCACGGGATGGAAAATAATCCATTCTTACAAAGAAGATATTCTTGGTAAAAATTTACATTTTGTCCTATTTTTTGCTGCTTTGTCTGGAATTACTAAATGGGAACAAAGCAGCCCCCTAAAGGTAAACAAGGCGAATGTGCCTCCTGCTGCCGAGCGGATAAATATATATTAACACTGAAAAATGACAAACACAATTGACGGTTGTGACACATGAATTATAAGGCAGAGCTCAGCTGAAAATGAGATGTGCACAAAAGCCGAAGTTCTGGCACATGACAGTGATGTTTGTTTGCCAAAAACTATTCCGAGATGACGGCAAATTATCGAGTCACTCCAAGGCAAAGTTCACACGTAGCAGATTCACCGCGGAAAGTTTGTGCAGCAAATCTGAAGAAAGACGCAAAAAAATATCCACAACTCCCAATTATATGGATTTATTTGTGGATTTCACTGAAAAAATTTGAAAACAGAATACTTACCTTACTGATCCCTTGGCCCCCGCCGGTCCCTGTTTTTACTGTGTACATGTCATTACTGAGCTTGGTAAGAAGAGAGGGAACAGGGAGACCCACAGCAGCACCTGGGTTTGGTAAAAAAATAATAGAGGCAGTCCCCGGGTTATGAACAGGATAGGGACTGTAGGTTTGGTCTTAAGTTGAATTTGTATGTAAGTCGGAGCAGGTGTATTTATTAAATGTAACTCCAGCACAAAAGTTTTTTTTTTAAGTTTTGGGTAGTGCAGGGAAGGGTTTTTACATTTGTTTTGCTTTCTGTGCCCCTGTTAAGAAGATTGCACCTCATTTTCACCTCATGTGCTCTTGTGGCATGCTGGAACTTGTCGTTCCACAGCTACTATCTGCTGTGGAACATGGAACTTCAAGTGCCAGCACGCCCCATAAGTCTCTGTTTGTAAGTAGGGGACAGATGTAAGTTGGAACGTTGTAAGTTGGGGACTGCCTGTATATTGTTTTATATATAGATTTGTTTTATTTCATTTTAATTTTATTTTAACTACTTGCCGACTTCTTGTAGACTATAGACGTCCAGGCTGTGGCTGTTTATCTCTGCACGGACGTCCTGGAAATATCTGTGCAGCTGCGGGAGGTAGAGCCCGCCATCAGAGTCAGCCGGGCTCGCCAGGGAGAGGGCAGGGATGGTTTATTACCTGCTTCCTGGAACTGGCGGTCACATAATTGCATGAGCTGCTGAGTCTTATCGGACCAGGATCAGCTCTGCAGTCAGAGCAGGGGATGTATTCCCCTGTAAGGGGCCCGTTTACACAGCACAGTACAAATACTGGTTGGTTTATCCGACCGGTATTTGTATTGTTTTTGTGCCGTCCACACGGCCGGCGGCTTTTCTCCGCGGTTAGCGGCGCCGTGGTGCCATGGCCTAAGTCTATGGCTTTGTCTACACTGCACTGGACAAAAAAAGACAAAATCGACCATTTGTTTTCCGATGCAGGACCGTGGTTTTTGTCACGTTTTGCGCAAAAAAAACCGCAGTCGCTTCTAATTTTTTTGATGTCGCCCCATATAATTGATTATACGGGAAGACGGCGAAAAAACTAAAAGTGCCGGCGTATTTTACAACATGTTGTATAAGGGTAAGTTCACACGGCTTATTTTGCCGCATACTTCGGCATGCATTTCGCTGCGTATTGCGCTGCAATTACGGTAATTCATAGCTCTCATAGAGAACTATGGATTACGCGTCGTCTCCCCGTGCGTACAATACAATGGACAAGACGTTGTGCAGGAACACATTCTGCAGACAGAGATAATGGTATCACCCAGCTATCAATTTCTATATTTCCAGGAGGAACAACAGAGCATTTTAGTTATCAGAGCTGCAGCATAGCATGGGAAGGATTACCAATAGGGTGCATGATTATATGAGCCAGTGAAAAGGGTGCACCTTGGGCCACATCTATGGTACCTTATCACCTATCATGAATCCTGACGGAGGATGTAGCGATATGGGATCCTTTTGAATATATCTTGGAACCTTTTTGTATTTTGATGGAAAAATGAAAGCTTTTTTGAAGAAATAATGAAAATGATATAAATTATACCAAGCCTTGAAGTTCTTCTTTATATAAGAACGGGGAGGCGCCAGTTTTCTGGCATCAAAAAGCTCTGTTGTATAGATGTATGAACAGTCGCACTGCAAACTTTGGCGCCGGCGCGACACTTTTTAGTGCACCGAAGATTTGGGGCGTTCTTCGGCGTCGCACCACATTCGTAGGATTAGACACATTTGTGATCCCTTGACCTGGCGAAAAAAAGGTAGAACAGCCAGACCAGGGTAAAGGTGGTGCCTGAGCCAGACTTGTGGTATTGGCTCTTCACTGCTCCTGTATGTATGACCTTTAGAATCACAGACCAGGGTAAAGGTGGTGCCTGAGCCAGACTTGTGGTATTGGCTCTACACTGCCCTGTATGTATGACCTGCAGACGAACAGACCAGGGTAAAGGTGGTGCCAGAGCCAGACTTGTGGTATTGCTCTACACTGCCCTGTATATATGACCTGCAGAAGAACAGACCAGGGTAAAGGTGGTGTCGAGCCAGAACTTGTGTGTATATGGCTCCTACACTGCCCTGTATTATGACTTCAGAAGACACAGACCAGGGTAAAGGTGGTGCCTGAGCCAGAACTTCTGTGCGTACTTGGCTCTCACACTGCACCTTATGTAGAACCTGCCATAAGAATCAGACCAGGCTAAAGGTGGTGCCCAGGAGCCAGACTTTGGATAGGTCTACAACTGCCCTGTATGGTATGACTGCAGAAGAACAGACCAAGGGTAAAGGTGGTGCCAGAGCCAGACTTGTGGTTAATTGCTCGTACACTGCCCTGTATTATGACCTGCAAAAGAACCCCACCCGCCCGACCCATGTAAAGTGTTGCCTTGCAGCCAGAACCTTGTGGTATTTCTACACTGACCTGTATGTATGACCTGCAAGACAAGAACGAGACCAGGGTCAAGGTGGTGCTTGACCCAGACTTCGGTTGGTATTGGCTCTGACACTGCCCTGTAAATGTATGACCTTCAGAAGAGCAGCCCAACCAGGTAAAGGTGGTGCCTGAGCCATACTGTGGTCATTGGATCTACACTGCCCTGTATGTATGACCTGCAGAACAACAGCCAGACCAGGGTAAAGGTGTGCCTGACCAGACTCTTGGTGGTATTGGCCCCTACACTGCCCCTGTATGCTCTATGACCTGCAAGACAGAACAGACCAGGGTAAAGGTGGTGCCTGAGCCAGACTTGTGGTATTTCCGTCTACCACTGCCCCTGAATGAATGAGCTGCAGAAGAACATCCGACCAGCGGTAAAGGTGGTCGCCTTAGCCAACATGTGGTATTGGATCGTAACACTGGAACGGAGGGCCCCTTTATGTCATGACCTGCAGAAGAACACGCCAGACCAGGGAAAGGTGTGCCTGAGCCAGACTTTGTGGTATTGGCTTCTACACTGGCCTGAACTCCTATGAACCTTGCAGAAGAACAGACCAGGGTAAAAGGGTTGTCTGACCAGACTTGTGGTATTGGCTCTACACTGCCCTGTCATGTAGACACTTGCATGAACGAACAGACCAGGGTAAAGTGTGTGCCCTTAGGCCAGACTTGTGGTATTGGCTTACACAGCACCTGTAATGTATACCTGCAGAAGAAACCGACACCAGGAAAAGGTTTGCCTGAGCCAGACTTGTGGTAATTGGCTCTACACTGCCCTGTATGCTATGACCTGCAGCACCAGAACATACCAAGGGTAAAGGTGGTGCCAGAGCCAGACTTCGTGAATGGCCCTACACTGCCCGTGAATGTAATGGACCTTGCAGAATGAACAGACCAGGGTAAAGGTGGTGCCTGAGCACTAGACTTGTGCAATAGCCACTACACTGCCCTGTATGTATGATCTGCAGAAGAACAGCCAGACCAGGGTAAATGGTGGTGCTAGCGCAGATCTTGTGGGTTTGGATCTACAACTGCCCTGTATGTAATGACCTGGCAAAGAAGAACAGCCAGACCAGGTAAAGGTGTGCCTGAAGCCAGACTTGCGTGGGTATTGGCTCCTACACTGCCCTGTATGTATGACTGCAGAAGAAACACCAGACCAGGAAAGTGTGGGGGTGCCTGAGCCAGAGCTTTGTGGGGTATTGGGCTCTTCTACACTGCCCTGTATGTATGACCTGCAGAAGAACAGCTTCATACATTCTGGTGCATTCTAAACTACCTTAAAGCTATTTACAACTGGCCTCTATGCGCCAACCTCCATACATGTCGCCCTATGTGTATAATCTCCCTGCAGTGCCCCCGCAGGGGAAAAGAAGTATTACACAACTCTCATTTAAATCAATAGACTGTCCAAGTACTGCATGGACGTGCCTGGTCCTCGAGAGAGAGAGATGCTCTTTGTAGGTGATAGCTAAGAGTCCTTATTGTGGATATCGCCCTCCTCTATTCCCTAAAGGGATGTCTTAAAATGGGTTTTGTAAACAAGACATCCCCTTTAATAAACAAGCCTAAGTTTTTTCTATCGGAACTGCAGTTTTTCCCTATTTATGGCCCTGAGGACATCTCTGTAAATTATTAGCAGATTAATTAGAAGCTGCTGCTTAGATTTATAGAGGCAGATCAATGTAAACACGGCTCCTTATATTTGCATATTCCACAGGCTGAATTAATCTTGTACTATGATATATTACAGGACGGTAATAAGTTAATATTTTACATCCACATTATCTATGCAGCGTGGGCAGCAGCGCTCCCTGACTCAGAGCAGAACACAGCGCGGCTGTAAAACGTGCAAGCGGAAGTGTTTAAATGTATTAAAGTAAATTACAGTAAATGAGTAATATTCTAAAGATCTCCCGGGATCTGGTCACTCTATAGCGCTATACGTTATTAGCTGGTGTATTTTATTCCATGGCTTCCCGGACGTTGTGGTGCTGGATATTGGGCCAAGGTATCATTTTCCATAGGAATAGCCATAAACGTATTCTTCCTAAAATTGATCTACTAGAGGGATGTCGTCAGCCCCTTTACAACTGAGTCGCCCCCGATCCCCACACCAGTTCCTGCCACACTTGTCCCCTGTCAGCGGCCCACTACTAGGGAAATGTGGTATGACATACATTCATGTAAATGAATGCTCAATTAATACAGGAATGCACTAATGACACTACTAAGGGGACACTGTGGCTGAAATTACTATGGGGAGCACTGTGGCTGGCACTACTAAGGGGAGGACTGTGGTTGAAATTACTATGGGGAGCACTGTGACTGGCATTACTGAGGGGACACTATGGCTGACATTACTATGGGGAGCATTATGAAGCTGGCACTACTAAGGGGAGCACTGTGGCTGGTACTACTAAGGGGACACTGTGGTTGACACGACTATGCGGAATAGTATGTGGTTGGTGCTAATAAAGGGCACTGTGTAGCTGGCATTACTATGAGGAGCACTGGGAGGCTGGCACTAATAGAGAGCACTTTGTTGCTGGCTATTATGGAGACACTGTGGCTGACACTACTATGGGAAACACTGTTTGGATGCTACTAATAGAGGGCGCTCTCTGGCTGGCACTAATACAAGGAAAGTGTGGCAGACATAACTAGGGGGAGCAGTGTGTGACTGGCATTACTAAGAGTACAGTGTGGCTAGGACTACTATAGGCCAGTGTGTGGCTGGTAGTTATATAGGGCACTGTGTGGCTGGCATTATGGGAATTACTGTGTGGCTGGCATTATGGGAATTACTGTGTGGCTGGCACTATGGGAATTACTGTGTGGCTGGCACTGTGGGAATTACTGTGTGGCTGGCACTGTGGGAATTACTGTGTGGCTGGCACTGTGGGAATTTAAATGTGTGGGTGGCACATGGGGGAAATTTCCCGTGTGGGGCCCGTTGCTAAAAAAAGGGTACTGATGGGGTTTGGGACAAATATGGGGGGCAGTATTTTGGGTTGGGGCTAATAAAGGGGAACTGGGGTGGCAAAATAATAAGGAGACAATGGGGGGGTTTGGGACTATTATGGGGGCAGTGTGGGGGCGGCCTAAAGGGGGGCCCCTGTGTAGCGGCCCTTACCCAAAGGGGGCACTATTGGGAGAAACTAAAATTTTGGGGAACACTGGTGGCTGGTGCTAATAGTGGTGACGGTCTGTGGCTCACACACTGCTATGGGGACACTGTGACTGGCTCTACTAAACGGGCCCCCGTGTCATATCTGACTTTATTAGGGAGCACTGTGTAGCTGGATTGTATGGCCACTTTGGGAAACCCCACCAGACACACATAATATATATTATCAGTATGTCATAAATGTTTAAGATAAGAATATCCCTATAAGTTATGTTGGCTTTTAGGACTGATACATTCAGTGTGGGGCCCCCCGCCAGGGAAAAGCTTTTTGGGACCCCCGATCTAAAAACATGGACAGACAGGGCTTTTCTCTCCTCTCTGGCTTACACATTGGGGATCCTGAGTGGTGGACACATCACCTATGCGTCCCTTTTGGATCCAGAAGGGAAGAGGTTTGGGGATCCTTAAAAGACATTGGCATTTTTTTTGACCCCCAAAAATTTAAAAATGACCCCCCAACTGAAAAATAACAAAAAACAGTCCATCCCCTTTTTGACATATTTAAATAAGTGCCCAAGGGTTCTCACAGCTAGAGTTTTTTCCCACAGGTTTTCTCTGAAAACAGTCCCTTTTGTAAACTGTCCAGACTCCAGGCTGATCTTAAAACTCCACACGCCTATATGGTGCTCTCCACCAGGAGAGATATTCTTGTTTCTGAGCCACTCACGGTCTCCCACCCAGCCAGCCAGTACACTCTGCTCTGCACTGGTGAGGGACAAAACCCTGAAACAGCTGTATGCAGAGGAGAGATACTGGCTTGGGTAATATCCCTTTTGCTTCTTAAAGATTCAGTGAGTCAGAAGCAAATTGAGGATTTGTTACATCCAATAGAGGGCGCTTTAGCTTCTCAGCTCCTTTCCCATAATGCCTTGTGATATGCAGATGCTTAGGGTAGAGCAAAAAGGAAATCTTAAAACTCCACACACCTATATGGTGCTCTCCCCAAAGAGAGATATTCCTCTTTCTGAGCCACTCATTGCCTTCCACCCAGCCAGCCAGTACACTCTGCTCTGCACTAATGAGGGTCAAAACCCCGAAACAGCTGTCTGTAGATGAGTGATGCTGACTTGGCTAATATCTCTTTTGCTTCTTAAAGATTCAGTGAGTCAGAAGCAAATTGAGGATTTGTTACATCAAATAGAGGGCGCTTGAGCTTCTCAGCTCCTTTCCCATAATGCTTATAGTGAGGGGCAAAAGGCAATCCTTAAAACTCAAACCATAATGGTGCTCCCTCAAGGAAGAATATCCTTGTTTCTGAGACACTCATTGCCTCCCACCCAGCCAGCCAGTATCGCTCTGCTCTGCACTGATGAGGGGGAAAACCCCGAAAGAGCTGTCTGTTGATGAGTGATACTGGCTTGGCTAATATCTCTTTTGCTTCTTAAAGATTCAGTGAGTCAGAAGCAGATTGAGGATTTGTTACATCCAATAGAGGGCGCTTGATCTTCTCAGCTCCTTTCCCATAATGCCTTGTAATATGCAGATGCTTGGGGGAGGGCAAAAAAAGGGCCCAATTTCAAAACTCCACACGTCTTTTGGGTGCTCCCCCCAAAGGGAGAGGGTTCCCCTTTTTAGTTGGGGTTGATACTTTTGTTACAAACTTCAGGCCAAATAAGAGTTTTGGCCCCTTAGCCCCGGTAAAATTTGGTAGCAGACCCTCCGTCTTTCATGGTTTCGGATCCCTTTCACCTCGAAAGGGGTGACATTGAAAAATTGAAATAAAATGCAAAGTATATTAAAAGTGGGGGAAATTTTTAAAATTACGCTAATTCCCCCCCCGGGTTAAAAATTTGCTTTTTTTTGGTAGTTTTTGGGGGGGGAGCGGCTCCTGTCTTCATGGCCGCCCGTCCCTTGGGGGGGTTAAAAGGAAGCGGAAACAAATCTCCCGGGTCGCTAGTTTCGATCTGGGGGCTTACAGCTGGGTTTTATTACACTGCCTAATCCCATTAAAGGTCTCATTCACCCTGAAACAGTTGTGGAGATTAATGCAAATCTTGTTTGAGGTGTATTGGTAGCTGCGTGGCGGTATATATTATAATACAGACGGCTTCTGTTGCTGGATCATGCCCCCCCCCCATGTCATGTTAGAGGTCTGCTGCGGTAAAGGGTGCGGGCTGACAGTGAAGGCCCCTTTTCCACTTCTTATGCAAATTACAGCAGTTAATCTACATGCAAAGTCAGGAGAAGCTGTCATCAGCGAGCGCACAGGAGAGCCGAGCATCAGCACTTCAACCCAAAAGCTAACCTCAAGGCGGAATATACAGAACAAGAGACTTAAAGGGGTTCTCTACTGCCTGCAGTTCCCGGGAAATAAGCTAATATGGGAGTATTATGGGAGCCCCGTGCCAGCTAAGACTGGAAGGGAAACCCTGCAGCAAGTGTTCAATCTCCCTGCAGTGCCTCCGCAGGGGAAATGAAGTATTGCAGGGTGTCCACTGAAATCAATGGCCAGGGATGAAGAAGGCAGGAATATCCAGAGAAAAGAAAGACTCCTTGTTAGGTCTCGCTCTGAAAACAGTGGTGGAGGGGGGAATGTTTCGTTCTATTTAAAGCCCTAGAAGATAAAAGATGATAATAGATAGTAGATAGATTTTGGTTTGATAGATAGATAGGGGTAGTAGATAGATAGATGATATAGATGTAGATAGATAGATAGATAGATGTAGTAGGAGAGAAAATAGTTTATGAGATAGAAAAAGAGAAGATAGACAATAATTGAGATAGATAGATATGAGAGAGATGTAGATGTAATGAGATGATGTAAATAGATGATAGAGATAGGGGAAATATAATATGAGTAATGGTATATGAAAGTTAGATTGATAAAGTAGTAGATATGGACAAAAGGGTAGTAGATAGTGTTGAGATAGATAGAAGAAAGATAAAATAGATAGATACATAGAAATACTTAGACTTGATAAAGATAGATAGATAGACTGATAGCTAAATATGAGATAGATAATAGCATGACAAAGTAGAATAATAAAGATAGAAAATTAAAAGAAAAACAGATAGACGTGTATAACGATGATGATAATAATAGAAAAATATATAAAAAATATAATAGATAGATAGAAAATAGATATGAGTAGGTAAAAAATATAGATAAAAAAAAAAATGGGTATTTAGATATTAAATGATAATATAATAAAGATATATTAGATGATAGTAGATAGATATAGTAGATGATAGATGATAGATAGATAGATATAGAGATGAAGTTATGAGAAGAATAGATATGAGATAGTAGTAGATATGAAGATAGATATGAGATAGATAGATTGAGATAGTAGTAGAAGATAGATATTGGTAGATGTAGTAGATAGATATAATAAAGAAAAATAGATTTTAGTCATTGATTTATAATTAGTAAAGGGGATAAATAAGGTAATCGGGCACTTACTTTAAAATTTGGTTTTTTTTGGCAGGTGTTCTCTGTTTTGGCTGAAAGGTGAAAACGGGGTTTTTTGGGAAACAGTTGCAAAAAAATGTAAATCAAAATGTGCACTAAAAAACCTGCCCTTTATATTTAATATTTTCACTAAGGGGGTTTAAATTTTAATTATTTTTTTTCATGTTTATGTATTTCCCCTATTTTGTGTAAAATGCTGATGTGTTTTTTCCCCGGTTTTCCCTTTCAAAATTGAAAAAATAGAAAGATAGATAGATAGATAGGTAGATAGGGGATAGATAGATCGATAGATATGGGATAGATAGATAAATATGAGATAGATAGATAGTTTGATAATAGATAGTTAGATGGGCTAGATAGATAAAATTAATAAAAAGTAGATAGGGGATAGAATAGGTTATAGATAGAGGGGATGGATAGATAGATAGTTAGATAGTTAGATAGGGGATAGATAGATGGATGGATAGATAGATATAAATTTGATAGACAGTTATGAATTTTAGATAGATTTAATAGAAGTTTGTTTGATAGATGGGAAAAGTTTGAGGGAAAGGACCGGGCCAGGTGATGAATTTTTTTTCCGTTCACTGTTTTTGGCCTTTTTTTCAGTTTCCTGGTTTTCTGTTTTTTAATTTAAATGAACTAAAACCCAAAAAGGATAAAATTTTGCATAGGATTTTTTTTTTTAAAACCTGTGTAAAAGGGGTTTTGCGCAGTGAATTTTTGGGGGCCTGACTGAAGCAAAAACCTTAATTTTTTTGGGGGGATGAAGGCCCTGGATCCATGGAGCCCGGTGTAATCCTATTCCCAGGCTGGGGGAGCTGTCACACATTAAATATATCACTCCTTGCTCATTTTGCTTTGTAAAAAGATGAGCACTTGACACCTTGGTGCAGACGCTGTTTACTAATTATTTTATTAATTAATAGATGAAGCTGATGAAACTTTGTTTAAAGGAAAAAAGTAAAAAAAAAAAACCCCCTTTATTGTAATTTTTTTAAAGGGCCAAATTTGACTTTTCTCTTAAAAGAACCCTCTGGACAAAGCTGATCCCCTGTGTAATGCCTGGGGAGGATCCTCGGGGGCGGCGCATGACACAGGAAAGCTTTCTTTGTGGTTGTCTATGGTTTTGAAAAAATATTCTGCTGGTCAAAAGGGATTAAAAGGGCAAAATCTTTACCTCACCTGTGAAGTTTGGGACTGCTTTTCATGGAGAAAAGCTCAGAAAGAGAGGCATGTGCAGTCATGTACAGGAGCTGGTGAGCCCCAATAATCCACTCCACTGGTGGCCCCAATAATCCACTCCACTGGTGGCCCCAATAATCCACTCCACTGGTGGAAAACCCCCCAAGGGAAAATTCCCCTCCCTTTCCCCAAAAAATTTTGGGGGCCCCCTAATCACTCACTTTGGAAGCACCCCGTGGATAAAAACCCCCCCTAAAAAAGGGTGGGCCGCAAAAATCAAAATCCACTGGGGGCCCCCAAGAACATCTCCCCGGGCCCCAAAAAATTCACTTCCCCCGGTAAGGGGGCCCCCACCCCCAAAATAATCCCCCCCCAAAACCCCCTGGTGAGCCCCCGAATCAACTCCATTTGGGGGTTGGGCCCCCAAGAGTCCCTCCCACTGGGGGGCCCAAGAATCAAATTTCCCCTGGTGGGGCCCAAAAATCCTCCACTGTGGCCCCAAGAATAATCCACTGTGGGGGCCCCAAAAACAACTCCCTGGTGGGGGCCCCAAAAAAATCCCCTTGGGGCCCCCAAAGTTTGGGGCCCCAAAAATCAACTCCAATGTGGGCCCCCCAAAACAAACCCACTGGTGGGGCCCCCAAAACAAACCCTTTCCAAAAAAAAATGTGGGGCCCCAAGAACAACTCCCCTGGGTGGCCCCAAAAATCAACTCCCACTGGTTTTCCCCAAAAATTTACCCCAAAAAATCCACTGGTGACCCCCAAAAACCAACTCCAGGGGCCCCAAGAACCACTCCACTTGTGGCCCCCAAGAACCAACCCACGGGGGACCAAGAACCCCAAATCCACTGGTGGACCCCAAGAACCAACTCCACTGGTGGGCCCCAAGAATCAACTCCACTGGTGGCTCCAAAAATCAACTCCACTGCTGGCCCCAAGAATTAAACTCCACTGGTGGGCTCCAAGCCAATGGCACAACGTTGCAGTGTATTAGACCCTTTTTATATCGCCACACAGTCTCTGCGCTGCACCGATACCGCACACTAGGGCTGTCTCTGCGGCGGCTCTCACTCTCTGTGATGTCTCGTCCCCTTTGGTAGGAGCTCACACTCACGTCTTCATATTGCACACCGCCTCTCTAGTTAGCGGTCTCAGGTCTGGGCTCAGTCACAGCTTGGCTGTCTGTCTCACCGCATGTCACAGCAGCTGTCACACACCGGCCAGGAACCCTGTTATCACACTCTGCTCACTAACTCCGAACACATCATATGGTGGGAACCCCGACCGTCTCCTCTCTTCCCACCCGCACAGGTTTCCAGTCTCCTGCTGGAGAGACACCCAATCTACTCCCCTCTAAGTCAATGGCACTCTGTTTTCCAAGCCATGGACCTCTGCTCTGCCCTGGAACGCTGCTGGGGCTAGACTCACTCTCTTGCTGCACCCCTGACTGCCATGCTTGGCCTGGTCTGTGCATCGCTCTGCATTGGTGCTGTATACTGCTTCTTTTTTCCTGCTGCAGTAGAAGGCTGACCAATGGCACCTCCAGCTTTTCCAACATCCCACTATCTGCAGATGTCATTTATTGCATTTATTGCATAATAATAAATGGCACATTCAGCTTTCCTTAAATTGATTTAGACATGATAAAGAGAGATAGATAGATAGATAAGTAGATAGATAGATATGAAAGTATATCACAGAAGTAAGTGCACCCATCACATGTTAGCAAATAATGTATTATATCTTTTCATGGGACAACACTGAGGATCTGACACCTTTATACAATGTAAAGTAGTCAGTGCACAGCTTGTATCACAGTGTAAATTTGGTGTCCTCAAAATAACTCAACACAGCCATCAATGTCTAAACGACTGGCAACAAAAGTGAGTACAACCCTAAGTGACAACAAAAGTGAGGACATACCTAAGTGACAACAAAAGTGAGGACACCCCTAAGTGACAACGAAAGTGAGTAAAAAACCCCAAAGTGAAAATACAAATTGTGCCCAAGTGTCTATTTTGGGGGCCCGCCATTATTTTCCGCATGTTTTTAACTCTTTTGGCCGGGAGGTCACAGAGCTTCACGGGTTGCAGCCACGGGAATCCTTTCCCTCATCCAGACGACATCACGGAGGGTGGATGTTAGGGACCTTGGCTCCTCCCCCTTCGTTTAGGAGGCCCACAATGTCATGGGTTATTTCTGAGACATTTGGGCCCATCCACATTTACCCTCATTTTCTTTGGAAGGCAGTTGTCTTGGGGTTTTTTGGGTCGTTACATGTTGGAACGCCCCTGCGGCCCAGAAGGGAGGGGGTCTGCTCTCTTCAGTATGTCACTAAGTTGGTTAGGTTTTCCTCAACGTAGCTCCCCACAGCCGGCAGCACTCATGCAGCCCCAAACCATGACACTCCCACCACTGTACTTGACTGTAGACGAGACACACTTGTCTTTGTGCTTCTCACCTGGTTGCCGCCACACACACTTGACACCACGAACCAAATGAACCAAGTAGGTTTGTCTTGGTTCACAGACCACAGACATGGTTTTCCAGTAACCCATGCCCTTTTTTGCTTTTTTTTCGCAAACTTTTGCAGCTTTCTTAGCTCATTTTTAAAAGAGGTTTCCCATCTGGGACAACACCTGCAGACCAATTTGAGCAGTGTGCGTGTAAAGGTCGAGAACTGACAGACGAACCCCCCCAGCGTGAAACCCTCTAAGCAATGCCGCACCTCTCTGGATATGACGCTAGATATGACTTAACTTTTTTGGTCAAACCATGGCGGGCCTGTTCTGAGGGGAAAAACCTGTCTTTTAGATGGTTTGGCAAACGCGCTGCAGCCATGTCGGGTTTTGGCCCCCGCGCTGAAGGGCTCAGTGTCGGGGTGTTGGCCCCCGCCTGCAGCCATGTCGGGTGTTGTCACTTCTTATACCCCTCGGCCATCTTTAGTAGAGAACAATTCTTTTTTTCAATCCCTAATATTCTTTGCCTTTAGGCCTGCTAAAATTTCCATGCCCCATTGGAAGATTGTGAGAGCGAAACACCAAATTTAACACCCCTGCTCCGAGAGCTTGTAACACAATGAGTCACTACACTGTGGGGGGAAAATGGAGATTGGCAAAAATTTTGTCCATTTTCACTTAGGAGTGCACTCACTTTTTTTGCCAGCTTTTGACCTGATGGGTTTTTGGGTTGAGATATTTTTAGGGGACTAAATTTACACTGTTATAAACTGTCACTGACTACTTTTCTTTTTATCAAAGTGTCTATCTTCAGTGTTGCCCTGAAAATATATAATACAAATTTGCAAAAAGGTGGGGGGAAGTCGCTTTGGGAGATACTGTAGAAAAGATGATAATAAAATAGATTGGGTAAGTGATAAATAATATAAAATATAGATAGATGATATGAATAGATGGATAGGATAAATAATATGAGAAAAGTAGTGATAGATGATGTATGGTTGGGGGGGTAGATAAATAAAGATAGTTTAAAAGATATAGAAAAAAAAGATGAAGAAGATAGATAATAAAATAATAAAAAAATAGATTAGATGATAGATAGTGGGGGTGAAAGTGGGGTGATAAATAGATATTAGATAGATAATAGATAGATAGATAGATATAATAGGGGTAGATAGATTATGAGATAGATAGATAGATGATAAAGATAGATAAAATTAGTAGATAGATAGATAAGTAGAAGATAGATAAAAAGTGATAATAGATAAAGAAGAAATAAAAATTTTGATAAATAATAGATAATAGATTGATAATAAAGATAAAGATTAAGATAGAAAGTGATAAATTTGATAGAGAAATAGATATTAGATAATAGATAGATAGATAGATAGATAAAAAATAGATATGAATAAATGATAGAGAAATAGAAAAAGATAGATAGATAATAAATAGATATGGTAAGAAGATAGAGAAGATAGAAGGAATAGATAATAGAATAATAGATAGAATAGATAATAAAAATAATAGAAGATTGATATAGATAGATAATATAAATAATTAGTATGAAAGATAGATAAAATAGGTAATAGATGAGATGATAGATAATAAATAGATAATAATATGGGTAGATAAATGGTAGATAAAAGGAGAAGAGGGTAATAGATAGATAATGAAAGAAATAGATTTAGATAGAAAGAAATAATAATTTTGAGATGATATAGATGATAGAATAGTGTGAATGATTTGATAGATTTTTTGAAGAGTAGAAAATAAATAATAGGGATAGAGAAAAGGGTAGATCATTTTTTTGTAACTAGGTGGGGTCGCCCAATCAGCATCCCCGTTCACTCGGTGAGTCCAATCAAAAAACCCCTTAATTCTTCACCGTTTTTAAAATTTTCAAACTGCTATTTTTAAGGCATCTCTGCAGGACACAATGTGATTTTCCTCTTTCTGCTCAGTGATCACTGAACACAGAATTGTCTTCTGCATTTTTAATCAAAGACCTGTCTTGTTCTCTTGACTTAAAAGGGAAATTAATGGAAAATGGGATGAAATGTGAACATCATGGAATTTGGGAAATCTAAACTCCTGGAAATATGTCTTATATCGCACATAGCCTGAGGGTGCAGAGCGGCGGCTGAGGACGGTAATACCATGCTGAGATGAGCAATAAGGGCACGGATACATAGGAACAGTGCTCCCATTTGGCCATGAACAACACAGAGGAGAAACCCTTCTGTTCATCTGTATAACCCCGTACAGAAGCCCTTTAGAACCATATGGGGGTCCCTACTTGGTGTCCCCCTCTATAAGCTGGGGCTGGGAGCCTCTGAGATAACCAGGCTGTTTACAATAACAGTTGTGGCTGATTTTCCAAGAGGGGTTGTCCCGCTGGAAAAAGCTCCCTAAGACATGATACAGCAGATGAAATAAGTATTGAACACGTCACTAATTTTCTCAGTAATGACATGAAATTTTCACCAGATGTCGGTAAAAACCCATCCAATCCACACAGGCAAAGAAATCAAACCATAGATGTCCAGAAATGAAGTTATGTGTAATAATGAGAAATGACACAGGGAAAAAGTATTGAACACACTTACTGAAATGTATTTAATACTTGGTACAAGAGCCTTTGTTGTTGATGACGCCTCCTGTATGGAGAAACTAGTCGCCTGCATTGCTCGGGTAGGGTCCCGGCCCGTCTTCCACACACTCTTCACATCCTGAAGCTTCCGTGGGCTCCTTCTATGAACTCTGAGCTGTAGTTCCTTCCATAGATTTTCTATTGGATTCAGGTCGGTGATCGGCTCGGCCATTCAATCCACACAGGCAAAGAAAGAATTTTTCCCTAAGGGTGCTTTCACATGCAGGTGCATTTTTAATGCGTTTTTGTGCAGAAAGGCACAGCAATTAAAGGGGTTGTCTCACTACAAGGATTGCTGCTTTTAATGTTAAAGATCTTGCAAAAAGAAGTCACTTTGCAATATGTGTCCATTAACAGTGTCCTCCCTATTCCTAGATATCCCCTCTTGTATGGGCTGCATCAGCTCCTCAGGTCCCTATAGCTACAGACCTGTTCAGTCACTCCTGATAGGCTGCCAGTGCTGGTTGCTATAGCTACAGACCTGGTTTCTACTGCAGCCTAGTAGAAGCCAGTAAACACGCCCCTGAATTCAAAATGAAACCAAGAAAACAGGACTGAGGTAAGATGAATCATTGTAGTGTGACAACCCCTTTAAAGCTGTAAATTTGTGCACAAAAAAAAACGCGTAAAAAATGCACTGAAAAAATGCACTGTGTGAAAGCACCCTTCGTAACAGAGTTTCTTTCTAATTACTGATAGATTTCAGCTGGTGTCATGACTTTCCATGGCTTTTTGCACCTCTCTTTCTTCATGAGTTCAATGCTTTTCCTGTGTCATTTCTCATTATTAGACATAATTTCTGGACATCTATGGTTTGATTTATTTACTTGTGTGGATTGGATGGGTTGTTACCAACATCTGGTAAAAAATTCATGTCAATAGCTCCTTTAGAAACGTATTTACTTAGAAAATTGGTGAGGTGTTCAATACTTATTTCACCAGCTGTAGGTATTATGTGGGTCTATTTCATTTCTTGCATCTCCTATAGAGTGGATTATGAAGGTCTGCATCGCTCAGGTTGCCTAGTGACCTTGTGACTTCCGGTCTGGGTGACCACATGTAGCTGCACTTCAGAGCGGTAAAGTGATATTCCTGGGCTATAATGAACAATATGTAACAGGACCCCACAAACTCAAATTATAGCTCTGCTTGTTGTGTATCAACATGGGCTGAAAGGCCGCTCTGCCAGGAAGAAGCCATTACTCCAAAAGAAACATAGAAAACATATTAATGTTTGCAAATGCACAGGAACAAAGACCTACATTTCTGGAGACCTGTCCTGTGGTCTGAGGAAACTAAAATTGAGCTGTTTGGCCATAATGACCATCATTACGTTTGGAGGAAAAAGGGAGAAGCTTGGAAGCCTAAGAACACCATCCCAACTGTGAAACACGGGGGTGGCAGCATCATGTTGTGGGGTTGTTTAGCTGCAGGAGGGACTGGTGCACTTCACAAAATAGATGGCATCATGAGGAAAGAAGATTATGTGGTGATACTGAAGCAACATCTGAAGGCATCAGCCAGGAAGTTAAAGGGGATTTGCCAAGAGGCCAGGTACCTACCTCCTGTCAGCATGAGAGTAGGATGTAAACAAATCACGCTGAGTCATGAAGCTGCAGGGGAGAGAGGGTGGGGGCGAGTGAGGAGTGAGGAATCCAAGGAAGCGTCTCAAAACTTAAGTGAAATAATAAACAGTACAAGAGTGGATTCTCAATACAGCAAGACAGCCTCAGACTGCACTGTCAGGAGGAGCCTTATCTGCTAAGAAGCTTAAGTAAACAAACCACAGAGCTGAAAGAGAGAGAGACGCACACAGCTAGAGCACAAAGCTGCATAAGGGATCGTGTGACATGTTCACTGAAATAATCAAACTACAACTTGTGGATTCTGTATAGAAAAGACAACACCTTTTCTCCACAGCAGCTTGAAAGCTCCTTCATGTTCCCTGTCATCAGATAAAGCAGGGATCTAATCACACTACAACTAGTTTATTCTGTATACAAAAGAAAACATATTTCTACCCGGTGCCTTAAAAACTTCTGCAGCTCAGTCTCATCAGATAAGAAGCTCTCTCTGCGCAAGCCGGGCCAGCAGACAGCAGCTCTTGTCAGGTGGTATCTAATAGAAGCTTTGAAGTAACCAAGGGCATGTAAGGAAGGCTGTAGCTCTCTCGGGCTGCAATTTTTGTAATCACATATATTTAGAAAAGTGATTAAAAACCCATTTTGGAGGATCCCACGTCAACATTACATCGTGGCAAAACCCCTTTAAAGCTTGGGCGGAAATGGTTCTTCCAAAATGGACAATTACCCGAAGCTTCTGCCAAACTGGTTACAAAGTGGCTTAAGGAGAACCAAGTCAATGTTTTGGAGCGTCCATCACAAAGCCCTGATCTCACTCCTATTGAAAATGTATGGGCAAAGCTGAAAAGGCCGGTGCGAGCGAGGAGACCTCCAAACATGGCTCAGTGACACCAGTTCTGTCAGGAGGAAGGGGCCAAAATTCCTACCAACTATTGTGAGAAGCTTGTGGAAGGATCCAAAACGTTTGACCCAAGTCCTACAGTTTAAGGGCAAAGCTACCAAATACTAATGAAATGGATGGAAACTTTTGACTTTGCAGAAAGTAATAAAAATGCCTTAAAAATTCTCTCATTATTCTGCATTTGGCAAATATAAATAATTTTGGTTCCTAATTGACCTCAAACGGGGAAGGTTTATTCTGATTTCATGTCAGATCGTGAGAAAAACCTGCAGATGGGGCTTTTTATATAGTGGATGGAAACGTCTGGTTTTGACTGTATGTGACACTCAGCACTTGCAATCATTATTTCTGTGCCCGTTTTAGTAAGTTTGCACGATGATGTCCTGGAGTCAGAGCAGAGCATGCACCATGATGGCTGCACATTTTAATGACAGTGGAAAATCCCATCTCGTTGCTGAGAGCAGCATATCCGCTCTCCAAATATGAGTCATTACATGGATTATTTCCTGCTGCACGTCTTGTATGTCTATACCAAGCTGTGGTCTCTGCTGTCTGGCCTCTGTCCGCCTCCTGCTCGCCATCTTGTCTGTAGCCATCAGCTGCGGTGACTATATTGTGATCAGGATGCTAGTGAGCCCTGGATTCAGGACCGTGGCCCAAGAGAGGCGACAGACCATGCCCTGTGCAGCAGCACCCAACATTTCATGGGCAGAGATAACAGGGTGGCTACAGTCTTATTTTACTGGCCTCCAGAAGCAGAGCCGTCTTAACAGCATTATGGGCCCCCTGGGCAGAGCACTGCAGTGGCCCTTGTCCAAATACATGACATCACTCTAGGCCATTCCTCTAGCCACCCCAGGCACACCCATATTATCATACCACTTATGTCTGGACATTGGCAACCTGCAGCCTACAAGACTATATGGCAGGGCAGGGAGCCTTTGGCTCCCTACTCCACTATGTTTTTTTTTAACTGTTTGCACATCCTAAAAACACACAAACAGTTAAATAAGCAAAGTCAACAAAGGGATCCAGGGTACGTTTCTTGTATTCCTGTGACATACACAGACCACCTGGGGTCTTTATACTTGTGGGGCCCCCGGGCAACTGCCTAGTGTGCCCAATGGAAACGATGGCCCTGTCCAGAAGCAGTAAGTGGGTTTTCTTTACTGATTTTACTTCCCTTTAGAGTCAGAACAGTTCTTATCTCCTGCTTGTGTACACAAGCTTCCCTAGGTTACCGACCACCTTTGTCTGCTCTAGCAGCGGCCAGGTTGGTGACATCAATCTCTGCTGTGTCTTATCAGCAGCACAGGAGCTCGTTTATGTTTCTTACTGACAAACTTTAACCCTATAGGGCATGTCCCCATGGTCCGTGTTTACACCCGGTTTTACAGACCGTTTTCGGCTTTGAAAGTCGCCTGTAAGCCGGGTGTCAACCTTTTACACAGACTTCAATGGAGAATCCGTGCAGTTTTTGAGACGACTGTCGGTCCGAAAAACATAGAACATGTTCATTCTTCCACCCGGTTTTCGGGCGGAACATGAACATGTCGGTGCGAAGGGGGGGGGGCTTGATCCGCAGACAAAAGCCGTCCCCCTACGGCTGTGTACACGGCCCCTAAACAGAGCAAATACCGGTTGGGATTTCCGACCGGTATTTATCCTGTGCCGTGTAAACGGCCCCTTCGAGCTCTGTAGCCTTCTGTTCTGCTGTTTAGACCCCTCCATCACCAATGTCCCTCTAACAGTTTGGCTTTGTTGTAGGAAGAGCCCCAGGTTGTGGCACCCATAACAGCTGCCGATTATCAGCAGTAATACTGATGCAGTAACAGCAGACAAAGCATGGCTTGGTGAACTCCCTTAAAATAGACGGCCATCACCTTGGGGGCCAGCTGCCTTGCCAATTCAGTGCCATTGTGCAGCCAAAACAGAAGGCCATGAGCTGTGGCAGAGAACAGAAGTCTAGCCTGATGGCAGCAGAAGTGGTGGTGCTGGAACGGAGCGAGGCGAGAAACCTTATGGAGATTCGGATGTATGTAAGCTGAGGTGTTCCATGTCATTGCTCGGCCCGGACAGTCCTTGCACATTGTTCTACATACAGTAGGATCTATAATTTATAAACCACCTCTCTGAATATAGGCCACAGATGAGAAGCTTCATCATATGTGCCTCCGACTAGTGCTAAGTCATGTACTAACCTGAAAACGCATCAGCCCCCTGTACTAGCACAGCCCCAGGAATGGCAAATCTAATTGGTTTCTTTAAGCTCCAAGCATATGTGGCAGCGAGGACGAGCGATGCTCCGGAGGGGAAAGGCTGAAGCACAAGGGAAACTTTCATGTCTGATCAAAAGATGCGGAAAGATGGAATCACTGTAAACAGACAAGTCCAACCCGCGTAATGCGGAGATAACGTCAGGACCATCTTTTCCATTGGGCACACTAGGCAGTTGCCCGGGGGCCCCACAAATATAAGGGTATGTATGTCCCAGGAATACAAAAAATATACCCTGGATCCTTTGGGTGACTTTACTTATTTAACTGTTTATGTTTTTTTAGGATGTGCAAACGGGTAAAAACCGAGGTGGAGAAGGGAACCAAAGGCTCCCTGCCCTGCCAAATAGTCTGGTAGGCTGCAGGCTGCCGGTGTCCAGACATAAGTGTCATGATAATATGGGTGTGCTTGGGGGTAGCTAGAGGCATAGCCTAGTGTGATGTCATGTATTTGGGAAGGGCCCACTGCAGTGTTATGCCCGGGGGCCCATAATGCTGGTAAGACAGCTCGGGATAACGCTCACCCCAATTATATTTATGTGAGACGACCGCGGCCCCATGACAACACTTCTTTTTCTGTTAACATAAGGACATTGAGAGGTGCTGAAGTGAGGATGTGATTAATTGTAGGCACAGGACGGCGGCTAAGCAGAGATAGGTGACCGCCTAGGACATCACCTCATACCTGAGTGCAAAGATGTATGGAGCCGGCACCTGCCTTCAGGAGTTATCTTCAGTGCCAGATGTTATACTACTTAGATGCTGCAGTCAGTGCGACCGTGGCATCTAGGTAGTTGTACTGCAGGGAATGCCTGCTTCCACCTCCCAATTGCTGGGGTTATGATCTCAGCAGTCAAGAGCCTAATGAAAGCCCCCGGACCTGCCATCTTGATGACCCTGTTAGGCTTGGTTCACATGTGCATCGGAGGTTCTGTTCGGAACTTGTGTCTCATGTTCTGTCAGAAATGACGGAAAAAAAGTGTGTGGGTTTGTGTCCCCTGTGAGAGGTCAAATGCTCTAGAGACTGAAAGAACAAATGAAAATCTTATTTTTTACGTTTTTTAAAGTGTAAGTTCAAAACTTCTACCTTTTATTTTTACAAAGCAACATAAAAGCAATAAAACAATTACAAAATAGGTATCGCAAATTCAGCAAAACTCAATTTAGGAAAATAGGTGTGAGATAGATATGGTGTCAGTAGATAGATGGATGGATAGATAGATAGATATGAAATGATAAATACATAGATATCACATAGATAGATAGATAGATAGATAGATAGATAGATATGAGATAGATAGATAGATATGAGATAGATAGATAGATAGAAGATAGATAGATAGATAGATAGATAGATAGATATGAGATAGATAGATAGATAGATAGATAGATATGAGATAGATAGATAGATAGATAGATAGATAGATAGATTGATAGATAGATAGATAGATAGATAGATAGATAGATAGACAGATAGATAGACAGATAGATATGAGATAGATAGATAAATAGATAGATGATAGATAGATATGCGATAGATAGATAGATATGAAATGATAAATACATAGATATCACATAGATAGATAGACAGATAGATGGATAGATGATAGATAGATAGATGGATAAATAGATAGATAGGAGATAGATAGATATGAGATAGATAGATAAATAGATAGATATGAGATAGATAGATATGAAATGATAAATACATAGATATCACATAGATAAATAGATAAACAGATAAATAGATAGATAGATAGATAGGAGATAGATAGATATGAGATAGATAGATATGAGATGGATAGATAGATAGATAGATAGATAGATAGTAGATAGATAGATATGAGATAGACAGATAAATAGATAGATGGATAGATAGATAGATAGATAGATAGATAGATAGATAGATAGATAGATAGATAGATAGATAGAGCTATTCACTGAGTGGCTGCAGTCCTCAGCTGGTTAGTCCGCACACATATGTATATTGCAGTGATTATTTGTACTATGACAGAGATGAATGAGGAGATCAGCGTCTCAGTGCACAGCTGCCTAATCCTTGCCAATCATCTCACTACTTGATGGGTTTTTTTACACTTGGTTCCAAGAGATTTTCATTAAAGCAGCTGAAATCTTTAAAAATTAATGGCTTACAAATATGTCAAAAATCATACTGACTATACAGCCGTGATGCGCAGTAGGCTGTCATGCATGCTGGGAGTTGTAGTTTTTATAACCCCTTTCCATATGGATACCATAGAGGGCTTTCCACCCTTTAGGGTATACCACCAATACTTGATCAGTGGTGATCTGAGTCCTAGCACCTCCACCAATAAAGCGAGTGAAGGAGAAACAGCGCCATACATATAGCTGTGGCTATGCCTAGTACTGCAGCTTGCCCCCATTCATGTAAATGTAATTAACAGGTTTGTCTCACTACTTTGATTCATCTTACCTCAGTTCTGTTTTCTTAGTTTCATTTTGAATTCAGGGGTGTGTTTACTGGCTTCTACTAGGTTGAAGTAGAAACCAGGTCTGTAGCCATAGCAACCAGTGCTGGCAGCCTATCATGAGAGATTGAAAAGGTCTGTAGCTATAGTGACCTGAGGAGCTGATGCAACAAGAGGGGATATCTCAGAATATCGTAGGATATGGTTAATGGAAATATATTGCAAAGTAACTTGTTTTTGCAAGATCTTTAACATAAAAATCAATCCTTGTAGCGAGACAACCCCTGTAAGAAGCTCTACCAGGCTAGGACTATACCATAGAGGAGCAGGGGAAACTCCTGGTGGACATCTGGGCATAGCCCTGCCCAAGAATCAACTCCACTGGTGGCCTCAGGAATCAACTCCACTGGTGGTCCCAAGAATAAACTCCACTGGTGGGTACCAAGAATCAACTCCACTGGTGGCCCCAAGAATCATCTCCACTGGTGGCCTCAAGAATCAACTCCATTAGTGGGAACCAAGAATCAACTCCATTGGTGGATCAAAGAATCATCTCCACTGGTGGGCCCAAGAATCAACTCCACTGGTGGCCCCGAGAATCAACTTCACTGGTGGCCTCAAGAATCATCTCCACTGGTGGCCCCAAGAATCAACTTCACTGGTGGCCTCACGAATCATCTTCACTGGTGGCCTCAAGAATCATCTTCACTTGTGGCCCCAAGAAGCAACTCCACTGGTGAGTTCCAAGAAAAACATCCACTGGTGGGCGCAAAGAATCAACCCCACAGCTGGCCCCAAGAATGTACTTCACTGGTGGCCTCAAGAATCACCTCCACTGGTGGGCCCCAAGAATGTACTTCACTGGTGGCCTCAAGAATCACCTCCACTGGTGGCCCCAAGAATGTACTTCACTGGTGGCCTCAAGAATCACCTCCACTGGTGGCCCCAAGAATCAACTCCACTGGTGGGCCCCATGAATCTACTCCACTGGTGGGCCCAAGAATGTACTTCACTGGTGGCCTAAAGAATCACCTACACTGGTGGCCCCAAGAATGTACTTCACTGGTGGCCTAAAGAATCACCTCCACTGGTGGCCCCAAGAATCAACTCCACTGGTGGCCCCAAGAATCAACTCCACTGGTGGCCCCAAGAATCATCTCCACTGGTGGCCCCAAGAATCAACTCTACTGGTGGCCCAAGAATCACCTCTACTGGTGGCCCCAAGAATCATCTCCACTGGTGGCACCAAGAATCATCTCCACCGGGTGGCCCCAAGAATGTACTTCACTGGTAGCCCCAAGAATGTAATTCACTGGTAGCCCCAAGAATCATCTTCACTGTTGGCCCTAGGAACCAACTCCACTGGTGGCCCCAAGAATCATTTTCACTGGTGGACCCCAGGCACCCAAGTCTGCCTTTGCTTGTATGAGGCTGTGCCTGGGCCAAGAATGAAGAGGACGTGGCCCTTTCATTCATCTGCTCAGAGCTGGATCCCCACCGATCAAAGGGTGGTCCATTAATATTACAGCTCCTTTAATTATTCAGATCCCTATGATATAATTTAAAGAGACAGGCACGTTCTATCAGAGGCCACATTCTATTGCATACCCCTCCCCAGTTCCAATGAACCACACGCTGGCAGGACAGTGGTGGTCCACACATTGCGCCCATAAGATGGACACTGACATACGGCCATGTAATGTGAGGGTTGGGTCTGAGGAAAGGACACACTGGGCACTGTACATAGTGCTGGGAGGGTTAATGCCTAAAATGAAATATTAGGAAACTGTCGCCGACATCTGTAATCTCTGCCCCCGCCCCAGCCGGGAACCAATCTCCTGAGCACAGCGACACAGCGGACTAATACCCCCATTAGCTGAGCGCACATATCAGTGTGGAGCAGACAGGTCTTAGGAAATTGGTTTATTTGAAAGTAATTAAGAGATTGAGTTGATCTGATTAGTGGCTGCTGTTAATTTGTGTGTACACCAGCGACGAGACGGAAGCTTCTAGATTGTGAGTCACTCACATGCCAGATACGGATTTATGAAGAGACGTCCCCAGTAGTAACTACAAACCCCGACCCCATGTATGTCACATCCCGTGTTACCGCGGGGAACCTGTCTCATAGCTATGTATGTATATATGTATCTAATATCATATCTATCTATCTCTCTCCCGATCTTCTATCTATCTATCTATCTTCTATCTATCTATCTATCTCATATCTTTCTATCTATCTATCTATCTATCCCATATCTATCTATCCCATATCTATCTCATATCTATCTCATATCTTTCTATCTATCTATCTATCTATCTATCTATCTATCTATCTATCTCATATCTATCTATCTCATATCTATCTATCTATCTATCTATCTATCCCATATCTACCTATCTATCTCATATCTATCTATCTCATATCTATCTATCTATCTATCTACCTATATATCCCATATCTACCTATCTTATATCTATCTAACTATCTATCTATCTATATATCGATCCCATATCTATCTATCTCATATCTATCTATCTATCTATCTATCCCATATCTATCTATCTATATCTATCCCATATCTATCTATCCCATATCTATCTATCTATCTATCTATCCCATATCTATCTATCTATCTATCCCATATCTATCTATCTATCCCATATCTATCTATCTATCTATCTCATATCTATCTATCTATCCCATATCTATCTATCTATCTATCTATCTATCTATCTATCTATCTATCTATCCCATATCTATCTATCTCATATCTATCTATCTATCTATCTATCTATCTATCTATCTATCTCATATCTACCTATCTATCCCATATCTACCTATCTATCTCATATCTATCTGTCTATCTATCTATCTATCCCATATCTACCTATCCCATATCTATCTATCTGTCTATCTAGCAATCAAAGTAAAAAATAACGGAACTGCGGCACTCTTGGAAGATGAATGGATAAAAACACCTTCCTTTTCAGAGTGTTTATTGTATAAAAGAGAGGATACTCTCATAAAAATCATTCCCATATCCATCCATCTATCTATCTATCTATCTATCTCATATCTATCTATTTATCTCTTATCTGTCTATCTATCTCATATCTATCTATCTCCTATCTATTTATCTATCTCATATCTATCTATCTATCTATCTATCTATCTATCTCATATCTATCTGTCTATCTATCTATCTATCTATCTCATATCTATCTATCTATCTATCTATCTATCTATCTATCTCATATCTATCTATCTATCTATCTCATATCTACCTATCTATCTATCTCATATCTATCTATCTATCTATCTATCTATCTCATATCTATCTATCTATCTATCTATCTATCTCATATCCTATCTATCTATCTCATATCTATCTCTCTATCTCTCTATTTATCTGTCTACAGTATGTCACAAAAGTAAGTACACCCCTCACAGTTTGAAAGTATTGTATCTTTTCATAAGACAACAATGAAGATCTGACACTTTGATACAATGGAACGTATTCAGTGTACAGCTTGTACCGTGTTTCCCCGAAAGTAAGACAGCGTCTTACATTCTTTTTACCCCCAAAAGTCCCACTATGTCTTACTTTTGGGGTATGTCTTATATTGGCAGGTATATGGCCCCATAGGCTGGTATAGGGCAGGCTGTAGGCAGGGTATAGGGCCGGCTGTAGGCAGGTATAGGGCAGGTATAGGCAGCTGTAGGCAGGTATAGGCAGCTGTAGGCAGGTATAGGGCAGGTATAAGGCAGGTATAAGGCAGCTGTAGGCAGGTATAGGACAGGTATAAGGCAGGTATAAGGCAGCTGTAGGTAGGTATAAGGCAGCTGTAGGCAGGTATAGGACAGGTATAAGGCAGGTATAAGGCAGCTGTAGGCAGGTATAGGCAGGCTGTAGGCAGGTATAGGGCAGGTATAAGGCAGCTGTAGGCAGGTATAGGCAGCTGTAGGCAGGTATAGGGCAGCTGTATGCAGGTAGAGGGCCGGCTGTAGGCAGGTATAGGGCCGGCTGTAGGCAGGTATAAGGCAGCTGTAGGCAGGTATAGGGTCGGCTGTAGGCAGGTATAGGGCCGGCTGTAGGCAGGTATAAGGCAGCTGTAGGCAGGTATAGGGCAGGTATAAGGCAGGTATAGGCAGCTGTAGGCAGTTATAGGAAGCTGTAGGCAGGTATAGGGCAGGTATAGGCAGCTGTAGGCAGGTATAGGGCAGATATAGGCAGGCTGTAGGCAATAATATCAAAATAAAAAAACAAACAATCACTTACTTGGATCCCCGCTGCTCCGTCTCCCGCGCTCTGCTCTATCTTCTTGCCGGCACAGGCGGGTGACATCATCAGGCCGCGCACGCAGCGTGATGACGGGAGCTCCGGACAGCTGCCAGTCTGCGGTCGCCCGGAGGCCACTGCGGAGCACGGAGCGCTCGCTCTGTGCCCCGCAGTGGTATCCCTTCACCTATATGCGCTCCGGAGGAGTCGCATATAGGTGAAGGAATCACGCACAGTGTCCGGGCCAGCGCAGCGCCCGGACACTGTGCGCTGTACTTGGCATTCAGCTATATGCGCTCCCTGAGGAGCCGCATATAGCTGAAGTGTCCCTGTCGGCGCCCGGGCCATCGCAGCGCCTGAGCGCAGACAACGTACAGTTTACTACGTCTTACTTTCAGGGTACATCTTACATTAGTCGACCTCCCTAAACTCCCCGCTATGTCTTACTATCGGGGGTGTCTTACTATCGGGGAAACACGGTATAAGGCTGAGTGCACACAGCGTATTGGGGAGCGTACCTGTGTGTGTCTCAATACGCCTGCTGCTGAAAGTACGCGCTCATACTCATCTTTATTTTAAAGAAGTGATGTAATGGGTTCTCATGGTACTCAATGAGTGCTATGATTTTATCGTATTTGCGGGGCGTACCTCTGGCGCATTGCAGTGCAACTACTTCGGCATCAAAGTATGCCCCGCAAATACGTCATGTGAACCCTCACAGTGTAAATTTGGTGTGCCCTCAAAATAACTCAACACACAGCCATAAATTACTAAACCGCTGGCAGCAAAAGTGAGTACACCGCTAAGTAACAAAAAAGTGAGTACACCCCTAAGTGACAAAAAATTGAGTACACCCCTAAGTGACAATGGACAAATTGTGCCCAAAGTGTCAATATTCTGTGTGCCCTCCATTATTTTCCAGCGCTGCCTTAACTCTCTTGGGCCTGGAGGTCACTAGAGCTTCACAGGTTGCAGCCACTGGAATCCTCTTCCCTCCTCCATGAGGACATCACGGAGCTGGTGGATGTTAGAGACCTTGTGCTCCTCCACCTTCTGTTTCAGGAGGCCCCACAGATGCTCCATAGGGTTTAGGTCTGGAGATGCTTGGCCAGTCCAGCACCTTTACCCTCATTTTGTTTAGTAGAGCAGTGGTCTTCTAGGAGGTGCTTGGGGTCGTTATCATGTTAAACTCCTGTATGGTCTTAGCCCCCGGCTGCAGCTCAGTGTCAGGGTATTGGCAATCTTCTTATAGTCTCGGCCATCTTTATGTAGAGCAACAATTCTTTTTTTCAGATCCTCAGACAGTTCTTTGCCATGAGGAGCCATGTTGAACTTCCAGTGACCAGTATGAGAGAGTGTGAGAGCGATAACACCAAATTTAACACACCTGCTTCCCAGTCACAACTGAGACCTTGTAACACTAATGAATCACATGAAACTGGGAAGGGAAAATGGCAAATTAGGCACAATTTGTCCATTTTCACTCAAGGGTGTACTCACTTTTGTTGCCGTTGGTTTAGACATTGATGACTGTGTGCTGAGTTATTTTGAGGCCACACCAAATTTACACTGTTATGTAAATGTAATGTGCACTGACTACTTTACATTGTATCAAATTGTCATATCTCCAGTGTTGTCCCAGGAAAAGATAAAATACAATAGTTACAAAAATGTGAGGGGTGTACTGACTTTTGTGAGATACTGTATACAGAGCCCACTCTCAGGACCCCGGTCAGTACCTGCAGTGAGAGCGCCTATGTTATGGGGTCTTCCTCTATCTATCTATCTATCTATCTATCTATCTATCTATCTATCTATCTATCTATCTATCTATCTATCTATCTATCTCATATCTATCTATCTATCTCTTATCTATCTATCTATCTCATATCTATCTATCTCATATCTATCTATCTATCTATCTATCTCCTATCTATCTATTTATCTATCTATCTATCTATCTATCTCATATCTATCTATCTATCTATCTCATATCTATCTATCTATCTATCTCCTATCTATCTATCTATCTATCTCATATCTATCTATCTATCTATCTATCTATCTATCTCATATCTATCTATCTATCTATCTATCTCATATCTATCTATCTATCTCATATCTATCTATCTCATATCTATCTCTCTATCTCTCTATTTATCTGTCTACAGTATGTCACAAAAGTAAGTACACCCCTCACAGTTTGAAAGTATTGTATCTTTTCATAAGACAACAATGAAGATCTGACACTTTGATACAATGGAACGTATTCAGTGTACAGCTTGTACCGTGTTTCCCCGAAAGTAAGACAGCGTCTTACATTCTTTTTACCCCCAAAAGTCCCACTATGTCTTACTTTTGGGGTATGTCTTATATTGGCAGGTATATGGCCCCATAGGCAGGTATAGGGCAGGCTGTAGGCAGGGTATAGGGCCGGCTGTAGGCAGGTATAGGGCAGGTATAGGGAGCTGTAGGCAGGTATAGGCAGCTGTAGGCAGGTATAGGGCAGGTATAAGGCAGGTATAAGGCAGCTGTAGGCAGGTATAGGACAGGTATAAGGCAGGTATAAGGCAGCTGTAGGTAGGTATAAGGCAGCTGTAGGCAGGTATAGGACAGGTATAAGGCAGGTATAAGGCAGCTGTAGGCAGGTATAGGCAGGCTGTAGGCAGGTATAGGGCAGGTATAAGGCAGCTGTAGGCAGGTATAGGCAGCTGTAGGCAGGTATAGGGCAGCTGTATGCAGGTATAGGGTCGGCTGTAGGCAGGTCTAGGTCCGGCTGTAGGCAGGTATAAGGCAGCTGTAGGCAGGTATAGGGTCGGCTGTAGGCAGGTATAGGGCCGGCTGTAGGCAGGTATAAGGCAGCTGTAGGCAGGTATAGGGCAGGTATAGGCAGCTGTAGGCAGTTATAGGAAGCTGTAGGCAGGTATAGGGCAGGTATAGGCAGCTGTAGGCAGGTATAGGGCAGATATAGGCAGGCTGTAGGCAATAATATCAAAATAAAAAAACAAACAATCACTTACCTGGATCCCCGCTGCTCCGTCTCCCGCGCTCTCGGCTCTGCTCTATCTTCTTGCCGGCACAGCGGGTGACATCATCAGGCCGCGCACGCAGCGTGATGACGGGAGCTCCGGACAGCTGCCAGTCTGCGGTCGCCCGGAGGCCACTGCGGAGCACGGAGCACTCGCTCTGTGCCCCGCAGTGGTATCCCTTCACCTATATGCGCTCCGGAGGAGTCGCATATAGGTGAAGGAATCACGCACAGTGTCCGGGCCAGCGCAGCGCCCGGACACTGTGCGCTGTACTTGGCATTCAGCTATATGCGCTCCCTGAGGAGCCACATATAGCTGAAGTGTCCCTGTCGGCGCCCGGGCCATCGCAGCGCCTGAGCGCAGACAACGTACAGTTTACTACGTCTTACTTTCAGGGTACATCTTACATATCGACTCCCTAAACTCCCCAGTCTTACTACGGGTGTCTTACTATCGGGGAAACACGGTATAAGGCTGAGTGCACACAGCGTATTGTGGAGCGTACCTGTGTGCGTCTCAATACGCCTGCTGCTGAAAGTACGCGCTCATACTCATCTTTATTTTAAAGAAGTGACGTAATGGGTTCTCATGGTACTCAATGAGTGGTATGATTTTATCGTATTTGCGGGGCGTACCTCTGGCGCATTGCAGTGCAACTACTTCGGCATCAAAGTATGCCCCGCAAATACGTCATGTGAACCCTCACAGTGTAAATTTGGTGTGCCCCTCAAAATAACTCAACACACAGCCATAAATTACTAAACCGCTGGCAGCAAAAGTGAGTACACCGCTAAGTAACAAAAAAGTGAGTACACCCCTAAGTGACAAAAAAGTGAGTACACCCCTAAGTGACAATGGACAAATTGTGCCCAAAGTGTCAATATTTTGTGTGGCCTCCATTATTTCCCAGCACTGCCTTATCTCTCTTGAGCATGGAGGTCACTAGAGCTTCACAGGTTGCAGCCACTGGAATCCTCTTCCCTCCTCCATGAAGACATCACGGTGCTGTGGTGTTAGAGACCTTGTGCTCCTCCACCTTCTGTTTCAGGAGCCCCACAGATGCTCCATAGAGTTTAGGTCTGGAGACGCTTGGCCAGTCCAGCACCTTTACCCTCATTTTGTTTAGTAGAGCAGTGGTCTTCTAGGAGGTGCTTGGGGTCATTATCATGTTAAACTCCTGTATGGTCTTGGCCCCCGGCTGCAGCTCAGGGTCAGGGTGTTGTCATCTTCTTATAGCCTCGTCCATCTTTATGTATAGCAACAATTCTTTTTCTCAGATCCTCAGAGAGTTCTTTGCCATGAGGTACCATGTTGAATTTTCATTGACCAGTATGAGAGAGTGTGAGAGCGATAACACCAAATTTAACACACTTGCTCCCCATTCCCAACTGAGACCTTATAACACTAATGAATCACATGAAATTGTGAAGGAAAAATGGCAAGTTGGGCACAATTTGTCCATTTTCACTCAAGGGTGTACTCACTTTTGTTGCCGTTGGTTTAGACATTGATGACTGTGTGCTGAGTTATTTTGAGGCCACACCAAATTTACACTGTTATGTAAATGTAATGTGCACTGACTACTTTACATTGTATCAAATTGTCATATCTCCAGTGTTGTCCCAGGAAAAGATAAAATACAATAGTTACAAAAATGTGAGGGGTGTACTGACTTTTGTGAGATACTGTATACAGAGCCCACTCTCAGGACCCCGGTCAGTACCTGCAGTGAGAGCGCCTATGTTATGGGGTCTTCCTCTATCTATCTATCTATCTATCTATCTATCTATCTCATATCTATCTATCTATCTATCTATCTATCTATCTATCTATCTATCCCATATCTATCTATCTAATCTATCTATCTATCTATCTCATATCTATCTATCTATCTATCTATCTATCTATCGTATGTCATATCTCCATCTATTTATCTATGTATCACTTAAAGCATTGGACAAGCTAGTGGCGCCTGCAAGAAATCCTGGTTAAGGAATAAGGAGTGAAGGCCTCCCTGAACATAGTGAATATCTCCCCCAGTTTTCTGGCTTCTTAGAATCTCATCTATCAGACTCATCCAACATGTTTAGCTTTCAGATGATATTTTCTATAATTCCCCTATATCTGACATCAAAGCCCCCCCCCCCCCTCCGGTGTCCTCTCTGCTCACAGAGGCATGTTATTAAGGGTGATAAATGCGCTTCTACATGATGTCAGCATGAGGCCTGCGGAGCATCTCATGGGGCCCCAGAGCGGCCAGGTCTAATGAGGGCGGACATTGCTGCCACTGACAGTACAGTCCCTTTCATCTCCGGATTTCCCTGTCCTGTGGTCGCCTCCCTCTGAGCCTCCATCACTGTCGCGCTGCTTGTTTTCCAGCATTGCATTTTTTCTGCCATATTAACCTCGGCCTAGTTCTGCCTGATCGCTGCTCTGTGGAGCTTCCCGGGCTCACCCCGATGGGGAATTTTACTACTGAAACAAATCAGTCACCGTATAGATAACTGAAGAAAAATTCTATTTACTTACATTTAAAGTATCTATTGTTCTAATTATCCATCTAATATCAAGATTTAATTTGTATCGATTTTTTCATGTCATATCTTAACTATCTCGTATTTATCTATCGATCTATCTATTTATCTATTTATCCCATATCTATCTATCTCATATCTATCTATCTCATATCTATCTATCTATCTATCTATCTATCTATCTATCTATCTATCTATCTATCTATCTATCTATCTATCTATCTATCCCATATCTATCTATCTCATATCTATCTATCTCATATCTATCTATCTATCCCATATCTATCTATCTCATATCTATCTATCTATCTATCTCATATCTATCTATCTCCTATCTATCTATCTCATATCTATCTATCTATCTCATATCTATCTATCTCATATCTATCTATCTATCTAATATCTATCTATCTCCTATCTATCTATATCATATCTATCTACTATCTATTCATATCTCCTATCTATCTAATCTATCTATCTCTCTATCCCATATCTATCTATCTCATATCTCTCTCATATCTATCTCTCTCCTATCTATCTATCTCATATCTATCTCATATCTATCTATCTCATATCTATCTATCTCATATATCTATCTATCTCATATCTATCTATCTCATATCTATCTCATATGTATCAATCTGTCTATCTGTCTCATATTTATCTATCTGTCTATCTATCTCATATCTATCTATCTTATATCTATCATCTCATATCTATTTACCTCCTACGTATCTTGTATCTATCTATCCATCTATCTGATATTTATCTCTCTATCTGTCTATCTTATATCCATGTATTTTATATATATATATCTTTATTTATCTGTGTCATCTCTAAGCTCTGAGACAGATCTGAAAGGTTTTACCTTTTTAATATAGAAAAATAAAACACTTTAAAGTTTCTGCACCGGACACAAAAAAAAACAGTCCACCTAGGTCCAACTTCCAACTACGACTATCTTTGCCCTAAACAAGTCATTGGTTCCATCCCTGACCTGCCGCGGTATCCACTGGGATGAATGTTGTACAGTATCCTGAAAACGGGAAGTGCATGGGTCCTTACTCTAAGGCCGTGTTCACACGGCTTATTCCCGACGGATTTGTGAGCGCAATCCGGCTCACAAATCCGCCGTGAATAAGGGGCGGGGGCGGGGCTGGAGCGCGGCGGGGGTGCCGCTCTCCGGCCCCATAGACTTGCATTATCCACGGCGCGTATTGCACCTGGATAATGTGCATGTCACTTTCTCCCCGCCCGGCAGATCCGGCGCACAGTACAGCGCCAATCCGCGGCAAAATAAGCCCTGTGAACGAGGCCTAAAAGGAAGCATAATCAGAACAGCAATGTATTTGGTAATAGTCTTTATTTACCTAGCCTGCATTTTAAGGCTGCACCCACACAGCAGGATGCAAATACCGTCTGGATTCTGATTAAAGAATCCAGCTGATATTTTGACATCATTTCCGTGGTTTTGGGGGACGCTTCTGCCCCCTCAACCACTGACATGTGTCTACATCTTCCGCCTGAAAAGTGGGAGGAAGAATGAACATGTTCTAAGTTTTTTGGAACCGCCAGCGGTGTAAAAAAATGTCTGGCAGAAAATCCGTACAGTGGTGACTTCTGCACAGATTTTTTATTAAAGTCTATCAGGATGGTTGGCAGTCGGTTTACAGACGGCTTTCAAATCCAGACTGTCTGTAAATCTGACCGAAAATCCTGCCATGAGGACAAACCCTAAAGCTAATCAGTGGACATCCATGTCTATCCATCTATCTGTCTATCTTTTTATCTATCTCATATTTATCTATCTATCTATCTATCTGTCTATCTATCTATCTATCTAATATCTATCTGTCTATCTAATATCTATCTATCTGTCTATCTAATATTTATCTATCTGTCTATCTCATATCTATCTATCTGTCTATCTATCTGTCTATCTATCTCATATCTATCTATCTATCTATCTATCTCATATCTATCTGTCTATCTATCTGTCTATCTCATATCTATCTATCTATCTATCTATCTATCTCATATCTATCTATCTATCTGTCTATCTATCTGTCGATCTATCTATCTCTGTCTATCTATCTGTCTGACGCCGTCCTGCCACTGGGACCCCAGTTATATGTTGGGGAGCCCTGCAGCACCGCATCCCCCTCCGGCGTCGCTTCTCTCCCACCCAGAGATGCTGCAGAACAGTTTATTGATCTCACTATTCGCTGGTAAATATTTGATTTCAGGGTTATTTTACGTGATTATGATTAGGGCCCCGACAGGAGAACTGCTAATACTGCTAATACTGCCCTGTGGCGCCCCTGGATTTAACTGTCTGGCCATATGCTGCAACAGACATACATTTTCTTCATAAAGTCACGTCCATCTACGGGAAAGTGTTCATTTCTGCTAATATACTCCTATAGAGGTCACATCTCTCCTGCTCTTATACAAAGCTCCAAATCCTCAGCATAGACAGAATAACCCAGTTACAATATCTCACAGAAGAAAGTACTCACTTTTGTTGTCATTTAGGGGTGTACTTACTTTTGCTGTCACTCAGGTGTGTATTCACTTTTGTTGTCACTTAGGGGTGTACTCACTTTCATTGTCACTTAGGGGTGTACTCACTTTGGCTGTCACCTAGGGGTGTACTCACTTTTGTTGTCACTTAGGGGTGTACTCATTTTGGTTGACACTTACGGGTGTACTCACTTTGGCTGACACTTAGGGGTGTACTCACTTTTGTTGTCACTTAGAGATGCACTCACTTTTGTTGTCACTCAGGTGTGTACTAACTTTTGTTGTCACTTAGGGGTGTACTCACTTTTGTTGTCACTTAGGGGTGTACTCACTTTTGCTGTCACTTAGGGATGTGCTCACTTTTGTTGTCATTTAGGGGTGCACTCACTTTTGTTGTCACTTAGGGGTGCACTCACTTTGGCTGCCACTCAGGGGTGTACTTACTTTTGTTGTCACTTAGGGGTGTACTCACTTTGGCTGTCACTTAAGGGTGTACTCACTTTGGCAGTCACTCAGTGGTGTCCTCACTTCTGTTGTCACTTAGGGGTGTACTCACCTTTGTTGTCACTTAGGGGTGTACTCACTTTTGTTGTCACTTAGGGATGTACTCACTTTTGTCTAACTTAGGAGTGTCCTCACTTTTGCTGTCACTTAGGGGTGTCCTCACTTTTGTTGTCACTTAGGTGTGTCCTCACTTTTGCTGTCACTTAGGGGTGTCCTCACTTTTGTTGACAGTGGTTTGGACATTGATGTCTGTGTGAGTTATTTTGAGAGCACCAAATTTATACTGTTATACAAGCTGTACATTGACTACATTGTATCAGAGTCATATCCTCAGCGTTGTCCTATAAAAAGATATAATACAATATTTACAAACATGTGAGGGGTGTACTTACTTTTGTGAGTCACTGTATATACAATACATGAAAAAAAAACTTTAAGATTCTTAGTTCACATGTTTTGATCAAAAAATGTTTAAGCCACCCCCGGCTACCAACGGGATCTCAAGGCGGGTGGTCCTACGCTATCTTTACCTCTCACTAGAGTCAAATTCAGACTTCTCATTGGGTCAACAGACCTCCATAATCCAGAGAGAAAAATAAAAAAGCACCAACCTTACAAGCATACTGCACTGATATAACAACCTGTGGAGGTGGGCGGGGTGCAAGAGACCAAAATGGAGGCATCCATTCCTCCCCATATAGATTAAAAGCAATATATGCCAAATACAACGTATAGTTCTGCACAAAAAAAATATTCTGAAAAACCCAATGTGAACCTGGGTGCCACTGGCATGGCTGCAGCATATATGTATATATATATATATATATATATGTATATATATGTATATATATATATATATATATATATATATATATATATATATATATATACACACACACGCATTCCAATACCAGTGGCACACCATCTGCTAAAAGGGCAATACAATACATGGAAACCTCCAAAGAAGCATTTATGCTATCTATAATACATGGAAAAAAAAGGCTGTTATATCAGTGCAGTATGCTTATAAGGTTGGTGTTTTTTTATTTTTCTCTCTGGATTATGGAGGTCTGTTGACCCAATGAGAAGTCTGAATTTGACTCTAGTGAGAGGTAAAGATAGAGTAGGACCACCCGCCTTGAGATCCCGTTGTAATCCGGGGGTGGCTTAAGCATTTTTTGATCAAAACATGTGAACTAAGAATCTCATAGTTTTTTTCATATATTGTAGATAGCATAAATGCTTCTTTAGAGGTTTCCATGTATTGTATAGCCCTTTCACTGTACATAGAGCCCGCTCAGTACCTGCAGTGAGAGCGCCTACATTATGGGGTCCTCCTCTTCACGATTTAGTCCTTTGGTCCCTGTGCCTGCAGCAGTCACAATTATCGCCGTCTTCGTGCTTTCTGTGCGATTAAATTTAATATTTATTGAACTACTAATTAAAATGCAACATTGTATAATGAAATGCAATAACTATGTCCTAATGGCGCAGGAAGTGATGCTGTGCGCGTCCATCACACATACTGCACCCAATAGACTACTACAGCTAGGCAGCAAATTGTCCATGAAAACAATATTAGGATGTGACAGCTCCGCGGGTTGTGGGGTGAGCACGTCACCGCATCTAATAACTTCACTGTTCATCTGTTAAACAGACCTAAACTGGGAACTAAATGTGATGAGATATGTGTGATGGAATAAGTAGTGCTATATGTGATATAATAAGTACTGCTATGTGTGATGTAACTTGTAGTGTTATATGTGATGTAATGAACAGCGTTACGTGTGAGGTAATGAGTAGTGTTACATGTGATGTAATGAACAGCATTATGTGTGATGTAACAAGTACTGTTTTGTGAGATGTAATAGCTACTGTTATGTAATGAGCAGTGTTATGTGTGATATAACAAGTAGTGCTATGTGTGATGTATTGGGGAATCCTATGCCTAATGTAATGAGTACTGTTATGTGTGATGTAATGAGCAGTGTCATGTGTGATCTAATGAGTAGTGCTACATGTGATGTAATAACTACTGTTATATGTACTGTAATGAGTAGTGTTATGTGTGATGTAATGTGCAGTGTTATGTGTAATAAAATGAGTAGTGTTATGTGTGATGTAATGAGTAGTGCTACGGTTCATCTAATGAGTATGCCTATATAGATAGTACCTATGGCTATTGTTATGATAAATGTAATGAGTAGTTCTATGTGTGATGTGTAATGTCTACTGTAATATGTGATGTAATAATTTAATCATTACTGCAATGTGTGCTGTAATGACTACTGTTATGAGTGATGTAATGAGTACTTTTATGTGTGATGTAATCAGTAATGTTATGTGTGATATAATGACTACTCGTATTTGTGATGTAATGAGTACTGCTATGTGTGATGTAATGAGTAATGCTATGTGTGATATAATGACTACTAGTATGTGTGATGTAATGAATACTGTTTTGTGAGATGTAATAGCTACTATTATGTAATGAGTACTGTTGTGTGTGATGTAATGAGTACTGTTGTGTGTGATGTAATGAGTAGTGTTATGTCTGATGTAATCAGTAGTGTTATGTGTGATGTAATGAGTAGTGTTATGTGTGATGTATTGGTGACTCCTATGCCTGATGTAATCAGTAGTGTTATGTGTGATGTACTGACTACTGTTATGTAATGAGTAATGTGTGTGTGATGTAATGAGTAGTGTTATGTCTGATGTAGTGTTATTGGTGATACTATGACCTGATGTAATCAGTTAGTGTATGTTGATGAAGATGTTTCGTTGATGTAATCAGTAGTGTTATGTGTGATGTACTGACTACTGTTATGTAATGCGTACTGTTTTGTGAGATGTAATAGCTACTGTTATGTATTGAGTAGTGTTATGTGTGATGTAATGAGTAGTGTTATGTGTGATGTATTGGTGACGCCTATGTCTGATGTAATCAGTAGTGCTATGTGTGATGTATGTGTGATGTAATCAGTAGTGTTATGTGTGATGTACTGACTACTGTTATGTAATGAGTACTGTTGTGTGTGATGTAATGAGTAGTGTTATGTGTGATGTATTGGTGACTCCTATGCCTGATGTAATCAGTAGTGCTATGTGTGATGTACTGACTACTGTTATATTCAGGTCCATTTTAACCCACTGCAAAAATTTCCCCACCACCACCTTCCTGAATATTTTCATACAATGCACCATTAAAGTTAAGTGATTTCTATGGGAATGTTTCTGCTTGTTTCTCCGTCCTGCCGCCCCTTTTCTATCTTTCGGTTGGCAGACCCGTATGAGTGATGTTTTTGTGAGACAAGTTGAATTTGTATGATGCTACCATATTACGCACCATATAATGTGCTGGGAAACTGAATGGAGGAAAAACCACGGCTGTTTCATTTTTGGGGGCTTTTGTTTTCCTGGAGTTCACTCGGTCCCAGCTCCTGCTCGCTCCATACATGCTTCCATACATCATGACATAAAGATACGTCAAATGTCGATAGGGATTAAACCCCGCCATAATTACTGGAGTCAGGATGCAGGTGACGCCCTCAATGGATGAGGTTGATCTACATCCTAACATGACCTAAAATCCATATCAAATGGAAAATATAATACACAGCGACATCCAAACATGTTCCCACCCATGTATTACACTGTGTATTTTCCCGTAGGAATGTGGCCTAAGGGTATGTTCGCACGGCTTACTGCGACACGTATAGTACGCACCGCAATACACCGTGTGTTTTGGAAGCATGGGGAGAGGGCGGCCCCAGAGACATGCATTGTCAGCGGCGCGTACAATTGACATGTCAATTCTCCCCACATGCGTACAATACAATCGTATTGTACGCCGGGGGGATGAGGCGTAATTCATGCTTCTCTATGAGAGCTATGGATTACCATAATTGCAGTGCGTATTTCGACGCATATAAAGCGCAATATGCAGTGAAATGCGCAAAGAAATACGTAACTAAACAGGCCGTGTGTACACGGCCTAAGGGTGCGATTAAAGTAGCTCTCCAGCTGGGGCCCAGCGACATGACATTTATATTCTCTAAATACTGATTTATAAAAAATTACCCAAAAATCTACATTTCCCAATCTACCCCATCACGTCACAGTGCGGATAGGAATATATTAACCCCTCCTCAACCAGAAGTAACCTTTTTAACCTCTTCCTGACAGCCGGTGATAATAATATGGTTCTTCACTTTTTGTCCTCCCCGCCTTACAACTTTTTTTATTTTTACATCGACATAGACCTATGCGGGACAAGATGTGATTTTTAATGGTGTCATTGATCGTACCATAGAATATACAGGCAGTCCTCGACTTACACTGTTCTGACTTACATCTGTCCCCTAGTTACAAACGGAGACTTATGGGGCATGCTGGCACTTGTAGTTCCATGTTCCACAGCAGAGATTAGCTGTAGAACGACAAGTTCCAGCATGCCACAGCAGCACATGAGGTGAGAATGAGGTGAAATCTTCTTAACAGGGACACAGACAGCAAAACAAATGTAAAAACCCTTCCTTGCACTATCCGAAACAAAAAAAAAAAAAATTTTAGCTGCAGTTACATTTAATAAATCTACCTGTTCCGACTTACATACAAATTCAACTTAAGAACAAAACTACAGTCCCTATCCAGTTCATATCCCGTGGACCGTCTGTACTGGAAAAAAAAAAAAAAAATTCTAAGTGGGCTAAAATGTGAGAAAAATGTACTTGGGCCATGTTTCCATTCACTCTTTGGTATGGATTATGGGCGACATGCATGAAATTTGGAGTTCACACGGCAAAAAAAAAGGCATGCACCTGATATATGAGCCCGGGTCATAAATCAGGCGCATTCCAGCGCTCGGGCAACAGATCGGGCTCAGGTAAACCACTTTGAAAGTGCTCTACCTGTTCCAGCACTAATGCGCCTAGAAATGCCATAGCGAAGCTATAAATATGTAGCTTTGCTACGATTCTAGTGCGCCCCGCCTCCCGCACGCCTCCTGAGATCGGGTGCATTACAAAGCACCACAGGCGCGATGTAATGTGCCCCGGAGTGGCATGCGGGACATTTGAAAATGTATGAACGGGGCTGTGCCTGATATCGGGTTGAAAAGACGCCATTTCTTAAATTTGCACCATGGCACCATTATCTGCGACCAAGAACTTTTTTGCTCTCCCAAAGATGGACCTGAGCGAGGGCGCATTTTTTGCGGACTGACGTGTACTTTCTATTGGTACCATTTTGTAATAGATGCACATTTTTGATCGCTTTTTGTTACCATATTTAGGGGAAGTGAAATAACCACAAAAAAAACAACCCCACACATTTTGACCTTTAGAAATTTTTTTCTTCTACGGTGTTCAGCGTATGGGAACAACTCTGTTATATTTTAACAGATCGGACCTTTATGGACGCAGTGATAATAATTATGTGTCACGTTTTTATAATTTGTTTTTTTTATTTGTAAAAGGGGGTGATTTGAACTGTTGAATATCTTTTATTAATTTTTATACTTTAAAACATTTTTTTTTTCAGATTAAAGGGGGCACAATCCTCAGTCCAACCTGCTGAATGCTACGGTATAAACAATGCAGAGGGGTGTTTAAAGATGGCGGTTCTATGACGTCCTGTCTGGGACAGGAAGTGATAGAAAGCTAAACATAGAGGCGATAGAGGCCTTCATAAGGCTTCCAGCTGGCATGTTATCGGATCGGCACCCCTCAACCTCCCCGCGGGGGGTGGTGTTTTGAGTGAACACCGTTTCTCATTCATTTAAATCATACTTGCCAACTTTTGAAAGTAAAAAAGCAGGAGACTTGAAGGTGCAAAAAAATTAGCATAACCACGCCCCGTCTTGATGGTGAGCCACACCCCCTTTGAAAAAACCACACCTACGCCACCTAACTGTGTTACGACTCTGGATGAAAGCTGGGTTTTGGCGTCACCCAGCTTTCCTGGACTGTCGGTTAGCCTATTCAGCATCCAGGAGAGTTGGGAGATACCGCCAAACTGTGCCTACACCTAAACCATTAAATTACAATCAATATTTCCACCATACAGTGATTATACAGTGGTAGATACCAGTGTACACAGGCTCTGCAGACACTTAAGTGACTACAGTGCAGTAACATGTAAGGACTCACCGGAGACGTCTCCTCTGACTGGAATTGTTATCTTTCCCTTTTCTTCTCCATCCTGTCCCGATGACTTCTTCCGACCATGACTCCTCCCTGCAAAATTTACCACACAAACACCTTAGAATTCTATTTTTTTCAGCACTTCCCTACCTGTAGCCACATCTGTACACATCGGGTGATAGGTGGGAGGTGTAGGTGGAAAGGTTATGGGGCGATAGGTGGAATGATAGCTGGAGGTGAGAGGATTATGGGGTAATAGGTGGAAAGGTTATGGGGTGATAAGTGGAGGTGAGAGGACTATGGGTATTAGATGGAGAGGTTATGGGGTGATGAGGGTGTTGTATTTTGTATTGGTACTAGGATGCATAACACAATGGTGGGGAGTGGTAGGAGAGAGGAGTACAGAGCACACCTTACAATCTCTTTGGGGGAGCATTGGACCATCCCCCAGGAGATTATGCTACGGCTGCGCCTGCACTCCCCAGAATCATATTATGCAGGTTGAACTCCGTACCCTGCACCCCCAGAAGATCAGCCGCAGGCATGATCTTCAAGGGATGCAGGAGATGGAATTTAGTACTGTAATTTTTTTTTAATGTTCTTATATTCATACATGTTTCCCCTTTGGACTATGTCGAATTTATTGGATTATGTTGGACCAACGTTGGATTGATTTCTGTAATAAAATGGTGAAAGAGGGCTGATGTCAGGGAGTGTTCATTAAAATAAAAGTTTTTTGTGTAATTTGTGTCTGTTTTTTTCCCATTTAATTTCAGATTTAGTAATGGTGGTATCTGACAGACGCCTCTTCATTACTAGTGCTCGGGCTTGGTGTCAACCAGCAGTAGGTTTTGTCATCCCTAGGCTGACACTAACCCCGTGTCACTATTGTCCCAGTAACTAAAGCACCAGGGGTACTGGTAAAAGCCGGTAACCGTCAGAAGTGGACCCTCTTATGTGACGGTCGGCTTCTGGGGCGCCTGCGGGCTGATATTTTTAGAATGAGAAGGGACCAGTGTTAATGGACCATCCCATTCTGATGTTAGCAGGCTGCAGCTGTTGGTTTTAACTTGGCTGGTTATGGAAAATGGAGAGGACCTCTCGTCTTATTTTTTTTTCAAATATCATATATTTATTGAGAATCCTACAGTGGGCACCTCCTGTAATCATTACAGTGGATGCCGTGTGCAGATTCTCATTAAATAAATAAATTTTCAGAAAAAAAACGACGTGTGGTCCCCCGCAATTTCCATAATCAGCCAAGGTAAACCGACAGCGGCAGCCTGATACTATCAGAATGGGAAGAACCATCGCTACTGGACTCTTCCCATTCTAAAAATACCAGCCTGCAGCTGCTCCAGAAGCGGAACCTCACATTAGAGGGTCCACTTCTGATAGTTACCGGCTCTTCCCAGTACCCCTGGTGTGTTGGGTACACAAGAAACAATCCTGGCTGACACCAAGCCCGAGCGATAGTAATGAAGAGGCATCTGTCAGATACCTCCACTACTATCACTGGAATTGTATGGAAAAAAAACACAAACAAATTGCACGAAAAAAAACTTTATTTAAATAAACACTCCCGACACCAGCCCTCTTTAACCATTTTATTTGAAAAAAATAGATCCAAGGTTGATCCGACGTAGTCCAAATGGGAACCTGTAAATAAACATTGCAATCATACACATAGGCTGGATACCCTATTCAGCATCCAAGAAAGCTGGGTGGGCACCCCTTCAACCCCCAGGTAACATGCAGCTTTCCATGATAGGATACTGGATGCCACCCTTTTGGGGGGATGAGTGTACCCAGCTTTCCCGGATGCTGAATAGGCTATTTTCCATAGGCAATCACCAGAGTCTGTTCCCTGCGGGGCCCGGGCTCCCGCCCTCTGCAGCCCCCAAAGACAGACCACAGGGGGCAGGAGGAAAGGGGAGCAGAGGGCAATTCTACCCCTTGTGGCCTGTCTCCTGCCCATTGAGACCGCTAGAGACAGACCGCAGGGGCCAGGAGACAGGAGCAAGGGACAGAAGATAAGTGGGCAACTCCAACCCTTGCACATTCAAACACACACCCCTCCCCCAGAGACTCAAACACACACACACCCCTCGCACACACACAAACACACCCCTCACTTACACTGAAATGCACACACACTCCTCGCACACACTGAAAAGTACACAAACACACCCATCCCCCCGCAAACACACTCTGCCACACCCCTCCCCTCACACACTGAAGCATGCACACCCCTCCCTCAACACACATGAAGCATGCCCCCCCTCCCCATCACACACACTGAAGCATGCACACCCTACCCTCACACACAAACTGAAGCATGCACACCCCTCCCCTCACACACACTGAAGCATGCACACCCCTCCCCTCACACACACTGAAGCATGCACACCCCTCCCCTCACACACACTGAAGCATGCACACCGCTCCCCTCACACACACTGAAGCATGCACACCCCTACCCTCACACACACTGAAGCATGCACACCCCTACCCTCACACACACTGAAGCATGCACACCCCTCCCCTCACACACACCGAAGCATGCACACCCTCCCCTCACACACTGAAGCATGCACACCCCTAATCTCACACACACTGAAGCATGCACACCCCTCCCCTCACACACACTGAGCATGCACACTCCTCCCCTGCACACACCACCGAAGCATGCACACTCCTCCCTCAACACATGAAGCATGCAACACCCTACCCTCACACACACTGAAGCAATGCACACCCCTCCCTACACACACCGAAGAACATGCACACTCCTCCCCTCACACCACACGAAGCATGCACAACCCTCCCCTCACACACACCGAAGCATGCACACTCCTCCCCTCACACACACTGAAGCATGCACACGCCTACCCTCACACACACTGAAGCATGCACACCCCTACCCTCACACACACGGAAGCATGCACACCCCTACCCTCGCACACACTGAAGCATGCACACCCCTACCCTCACACACACTGAAGCATGCACACCCCTACCCTCACACACACTCTGCCACAGTCCTCTCCTGCACACACTGAAGCATGCACACCCCTACCCTCACACACACTGAAGCATGCACACCCCCCCCTGCACACACACTGAAGCATGCACACGCCTCCCCTGCACACACACTGAAGCATGCACACCCCTCCCCGGCACACACACTGAAGCATGCACACCCCTCCCCTGCACACACACCAAGCATGCACACTCCTCCCCTGCACACACTGAAGCATGCACACCCCTCCCCAGCACACACACCGAAGCATGCACACTCCTCCCCTGCACACACACTGAAGCATTCACACCCCTCCCCTGCACACACAAATAAGCATGCACAACTCCCCCCTGCACACACACTGAAGCATTCACACTCCTCCCCTGCAAACACACTGAAGCAGCACACTCCTCCCCTGCACACACACTGAAGCATGCACACTCCTTCCCTGCACACACAATGAAGCATGCACACCCATGCACACATATAACCTCAGGCAGCTCTTCAGCTGCGGGAGATTGAGCAACAGAAGCGTGGGAGGGGGTGGAGACACGGACGCCATTAGCGGGAGTGACCCGCCAAAAACGGGAGGGTTGGCAACTATTATTTAGATGCCTCGGCCACTATCACCACAGCGTCTAAAGCGTTAAACAGCATGGAACGGAGCCGGCTCCATTCCCTGCTGCTAGGAATTAGCAGCTGACACCAGCCTCCTATGTAGCGGGATTACTGAGTGATCCTGCTACATAGGACCTTACCGGCACCAAGACGTCCAGTATTGGTAAAGGGTTAAAAGAATGGATGTCCCCTTTAAGGCCTGGTTCTCTTCTTCTTGAAGGTTCCGTTCAGAATCTCCAATGCAAAGATGTCGCCAGTTCCCTTAAATGATGGATATCAGCGGTGTCAGGTTTCCATCATGGTGGTTTCCATTATTTTCACAGAATTTTTTTTAAATTTTTTTGTCATTTTGGACAGAATATGTAATGAAAGCTCTGACCAGGACCTGCAACACAGATGTGAACCTGCTTAATATGGAGATCTCTTCCTGTGCTAGATAATCTGCTAATAATGCAGGCACAATCTACATGGTGAGACATTGACAAACACATCCCAGGAACTTTCCTCCCTCAGTGATGCAGAAGCTAGTTGCTCCTATTACAAAAATCCAACTAAAAATAAGAGAAGAAATCGCTCAAAAAACGAGCGCACCGAGGAGGCAGGAAACATCATAAAAGAAAGCCGGATGCCAACCAGACAAATGGAGGACAAGAAGTGAAAACTGTAGACGTTTTAAACATCTCATCTTTTACATTAACTTCTGAACAAGAACAGGTCCTCTCATTAGGCCTTAATTTTGCGGTAAAAGAAAATTTCAACTTATTTACTACATTGATGTATATTAACTGATTTGTGCGGAAACTGAAAATGCACAAGAATTTAACGATTTCCAAGGCTTAAAATTTCAGGAACAGTTATCCTTGGTACATTTACAGGATTTAACCAGAGAAAATCAGAATCAATCCACACATGAAGATATGGACATATCACAGTCAACCAATTTTTTCACACAAAATCCAGAGTTCTATCCAGTGAATTCTAGAATATGGATAAGTTTCAGAAATTAATAGAAAAGGAGTTGAGACAATTAGAATGTGATACCACACAGGGATCACTGTTTAATTTAAATCATAAACAGAAAAAAGCTGTATATGATCTCAAATCCATGACATCAGTGGAAATACGCATGGCAGATAAGGGAGGAGTAGTGGTGGTCCAAGACAAAATAAAATATCAGGCAGCAATGTACAATCTAGTATCTGACACCACTACTTACCTAAAATTGCATTCAAATCCCACCACCAGGTTTAACCATCTATTATTTGAGTTGGTCAATGAGGGACTCACATTGGGTACCCTCAGTCAAAAACAGGCAGAATATATCAAAAGAGATAGCCCAGTAACTCCTGTTTTATACGGAGTCCCAAAAATACACAAGTGCATTACAGAACCTCCCATGAGACCCATAGTCCCGGGAATTAATTCCTTCTCAGAGAGACTATGTGCATGGGTAGATTCCTTATTACAGCCACTTGTTAGAAGAGTACCGGGGTATCTGCAAGATACAGCCGACGTACTCAAAGCCCTTAAAAATATCATATGGACAGAAAACAATACTTGGATCTCTAGTAACATTGAATCCCTATATACTAGCATTCCTCATTCAGTGGCTATACTAGCGTTACAACACCATCTGTCCAAATACAGTCAATATTCCTCGACATTACAAAATTATATTGTAGATGCAGTTAATTTTTTAATGAAACACAATTATTTCATGTTTGACAGTAGTTTTTACCTGCAATTAAAGGGAGTATCAATGGGGGCCAAATACTCCCCCTCAGTGGCCAACCTGGTGGTATCATGGTGGGAAGAACTGTATATTTTCACGGAAGATAACCCATTTATTCAACATATGGACTGGTACGGCAGATACATCGATGACCTCCTCATCATCTTGGGGGGGCGATGTATCTGCCGTACCCTCCTTCACTGCCTATCTCAACAACAATCCCTTCAATCTATTTTTCACTTTTGTCACTAGCAATAACCAAATCAATTTCTTGGATTTAGAACTCCAGGGACATATAAATTATAAAATAATCACAAAAACATTTCGTAAACCAACAGCAGGTAATACTATAGTTCATTTCAATAGTTTCCACCCCAAAGCCACCCGTAAATCTGTCCCTATGGGAGAATACATACGAGCCAAACGTAATTGTACGCTAGACATGGACTTTGAATCAGAGGCCAATAATATTAGCAACAGACTTGCCAACAGAGGATACCCACACTATCTCATGCACACAAAAAAGTGAGACAGAAACATAGGTCAGATCTGCTATGTTCACAACATAAAGACAACCATGTGTCTTTCTCAACACCCACATTAGTTTTGGACTATACCAAACAATATTCAGCCATAAAAAATATTGTATTTAAGTACCTTCCAATTTTACGTGAAGATGATATCTTAGACACTGTTCTCACACAAGGTTGCAAAATAGTTTCACGACGAGCCAAAACTTTGGGCACTATTCTTACCACCAATTGCTTTAGATCTAAACCCAATAACTCTAATTGGTTATCCTGTAAAGGTTTTTTCAAGTGCGGCTTACGTAATTGCCGCACCTGTAATCATGCAGTTCCAAGTAAACAGTTTACAGATACATCAGGATCTAAAACATTTCAAATTAAACAGTTTTTAAACTGCAATTCCAATTATGTTGTGTACATGGCCTCATGTTCTATATGTCAAACACATTACATCGGCAGCACTATTAGGAAACTTAAAACCAGATTTCTGGAACACATGCTCTACCACAGATAGAAATAAATCAGATAGAAATAAATGATATTACCTCTACCACAGATAGAAATAAATCAGGACTTACCAAACATTTCATTACACATCACCACAGTGATTATTCTTCTCTCACCATCAAAGCCATAGAAAAAACTGTTAGTCCCATTAGAGGGGGGGACAAAGTGTGCCTCTTAAGAGATCATGAGGCGTACTGGATAATGGTACTAAATACTGTTTATCCTGTGGGTATGAATATTAAGCGTGAATCATTATGCTACTATTAATAATAACTAATTATACAGTACGAGTTTTCCATTAGACGTATGAACAACATGTATACAAAACATATGTCACACTTTGTTAGTTTCATCTTGTGGATATACTGAATTCAGTTGTTTTTATATTTAGAGAGACTGTGCCACATCTAATATATGCACCTTTCATTCTATATAGAATGCTATAATTTGCTCTATTGCAATCGCTTTTCTAGTTGCCGGCCCGATACATGTTTACATTTTTCATAGCATCGCAGTATTTCTTACGGTGCTATTATTGCAAAGCTCATTCTCTCTGCGCCTGCAAATATACTTGTTATTGTAATTAGTAGCGTGCCGGTTGCCATGGCAATCACCTACATACCTGTCGTCTTTAATGTGGCTGCGCATCATCTCCCTCACCAGGAGTACACGCCGGGCACTTATTGCGCAAGCGCGCACGTTTGTCATTTCCGGTTCCGGTCTTACCATGCCAACAGCCACGGCGTCCTTATTCTCCATAGCTCAAGCGTGGCGTTCAATGGTGAGTAATATCCACGTGTTTATGTCAGTGCACTTTATTGGATATCATTAAGTATTAGGTGCATATATAATGGTGATAGGCATCATCCCTCTATACGCTTGAAATAAGGGCTCCCGTTACATTTCCCGGGAAAGGTTAGGGGGTTTTTTTCCTGTGTGGTCTCTGTCATTTGTATGCTGTCCTGGTGTACATGGTATATGCCATTTTTTTTTATATCCCCTTCTTCAATAAAATTTAAAGGGTCTTTTTTCAAACTTTAACCGATGGTGCTGGTTCATTCTAAACTTTTCATTTGGGGTTTGCCGTTTCTTGGACGGGGGCAGGGGCACTCATCGCCACAACAGGAGTAAACCTACAAAACCCCACTGTACTGTGTTTATTTCTGCCCCCACACATGCCTGAAAACCCTCAAACAACTGTAGGGGAATTTTTTTCTCTAGCCAAGAGTTAAAATTTTTTTCCCCTTTTTTGGGGGATTCCTTTTTTCCCAAATCCAGGGTGTAAATATTTCGCCCCACCAAAATGCCCCGAAATCCCTTTAAGTAATTCTGTTGGGTAAATTTTTTTCTGGGGGGCCAAGAGTTTAAAATTTTTCCCGTTTGTGGGATATTCGTGTCAAATTCCCGGGGGGTGTGTTTTAAATTTTCCACACACGCCTGAAAAGGGCCCTCAAGTTCAGGGGCCCGTGGGTATTTTAAATTTTTGGCCAAGAGTTAAATTATCCCCCGTTTCTAGGGTTTTTTCTGGTCAAATCCAGGGTGTGTTTTATTTCTGGGCCCCCCACACGCCCGAAATCCCTCAAGGCAAATCGGGAGGGGGCGTGGTTTTCCATGGCTATGTAAAACGTTTTTCCTTTCAGGTCCCCCCTCTGGAAATCCAGGCTAATCTGCCTTCCATCATGGGCAAAACCTCCAAAAAGCGCAAGAATGCACTTTCCACCCCATTGATGCCTCTGGGGGGATTTTTGCTCATTTTTTTGCCCTTTTTCGTCTTATGGCCCCCGGAAAGATTTGGTTTTTGGGGATGGGGGGCCCCCTCGCGGATCCCGTCCGGAACATCTCTCGCGGTCCTTACGTGCCCCTCCGATAGAGCCCACCCTCCACTGATGGGGACGGCCGAGGACTCTAAAATGTCGTCACCAGATCCGCCCCGGTGAATTCCCCTGCAGCCTCAGCCCCACACACCCTGCCTCACCCTGTCCCCGACGGGTGTGGAAGGTGGAGCCGCGCTCTGATTTTCCCCCCGCCCTCCCCGCTTCGCCGGACCTGCTCCGCTCCCCAACGCGCTCTCCAGTGGCTTTAGCATCTGCTGGAGTCCGACTGCAACCCACGCTCCAGAACTCTGCTCCGCCACACCTGGTGTTTTCTCCACCGGATCTTAGGCGCTCCGGGGATCCAGGCACCATCTTGCAGCATGGGCAGCCATGTGCACCTGAGCAACCTCCACTAACAGAACTCACCGCTTCGGGGGGGATAGAGCAGGAACGGGTTTGGGGGGCCCCCTGGGCTGTGCCCAGTGCATATAGCCCTGCACCTCTTCACACACCAGCAGAAAAATTCCACCCATGGCTCCCCCCCCACCCAACCTAGGGGTTTTTCTTCAGCAATTTACTGCTCCCTGCATGGACTCCCCCATCCATCTCTCCTGAAATCTCCAGCCATTAACCCTCTCCTCTCATGGATAGGGGACTCTCCTGGCACACAGGGGGCACTGGTCTGCCCTGCAGAGTCGCCTCTCCACAATAAGGGGACCCCAGCACACGCGTGCTTCCCTGCTCAATTCTCCCCACCCTTGCAGCAACCTGTACAACTTAATGCCTCGTCGCCTCCTGCAGGGGACTCAAACTCCAGAGACCCATTGCACTTACCTATTCAGACACAGTCCTCTCCAAGGGCCTCCTCTCCATCCTGGTCCACAGGTTTGTTCGGGAAAAGGGCGTACCTAAGGAATGCTGCCCGCCAACCCCAAAGGCTGCGTTCTGCCCACCTCGCTTCCAACCCTCTGTCTCCATACGCTCCTGGCCAGGTCGAGGTAGCCCGTCACCAGACCCAGAGGCTGTCTGGCTTAGTTCTTCACGACAGGTCCGACAGTATCCTACCACCACATCTCCAAAGTGTGCACCCCTCCTCACCCATCTCCCCAGGAGCAAGCCAGGATTACCCTACGTCTTCCTTATCTAATACTTTCACTTTTCCTGTGCCCCTTGCAGACGCTCCCCGGAACTTCCCTACAAGAAAGATTTCTTTCTTGAAAAGGAAATTGCTGGGAGTGTGGGAAAGGAGTTTGCCCAGTTCCTTCGGACCCTCCACAGTGTCCACCAAAGGGGGAATCCTTCACAACCCCAAGAGTCTTCCCCCCTCCCTCTCGCCACAGGTTGGTAAAAAAAACATACTCCCAACACTTCCACTTGCAGCAGCACCTGGACGACAAGAAAACAGGGGGAGGCGCAACAATTTACGTATCCACGGTCTCCCTGAGTCGGTCTCTTCTTCTGAGCTCTACATAACGGTGTCTGCCATCTTCAATGACATTTTGGACCATCGCCCTAACGCTCACATAGAGTTAGATAGGGTCCACAGAGCCCTTCATCCTCCTAGTAAAGATGACCAGCACCCCAGGGATGTGATTTGTGGGGGGCAATTTTTTCTACTCAAAAAAGGGGTTAATGAGGGGGTTCAAAAAGGACGTTCCCGGTCAAAAAAAGACCCACATAAAAATTCCCCCCCGATTTTCACCCCCCTCGCTCAAGTCAGTTTCCCACTTTACTGTGCTCAAAGAAAGGAACATAGCATTCAGATGGGGCTTCCCTTTCACCCTCATTGCACGTCTTGGAGACAGCACCTACACCATACGTTCCCCTGAGGATGTTCCCTCTTTCTTACAGGACTTGCAAATCATGGATGTGACCCTGCCGGACTGGCCCACTCTCTCGCTCTGAAAAGGGGCAAGGGCCTAACGACTACTCTGATGTGGACCCCCCCCACCGTGCCGCAAACCCCTCAGAAACCTTGGGGCCCATATAGAGACTCTCTATTTCAGGCACACTGGGGGCTGCATTCCATGAAGGGGGCTGCTTATCCCTGGGGGTCCGTTCTTTTCCATTGCGATGTGCCTCATCACTTGACCTTGCCGTATTCATGTTTTTAAGGCTAAAAAAAAGCAATCCCCCCCCCCCCCCCCCTTTTTCAGCCCGTTGTGCTAAAGGGGTTGATCCAGAGGAAGGCAAAAAACCCCAAGGGTAGAAGCCCAATGTCCCCTTTTGGGAAAATTCCTTCCTGACTCCAATTGGCAATCGAAAAAACCCCGGATCAATGACCCCTCTCCTGATTTCCCAGTCACTATAACTTTTTTATTATTTGCTCCAGAAAGCTCCAAACCCTTTTTTAACTCGGTTTTTTGAATTCCCCGCAAATCCCCCCTGGCGAGAAATTCCATTTGTCTACTGCTTTTCAGAAAGAATCCCTTTCTATGTTTATGTAGAAATTTGGTTCCTCAAGACGTAAAAGATCCCCCCTTTTCTAGATAAAGCCCTGGTAAAATAAATCTTTGGGGGAGATTTTATTTTTGACCTTTGATGTATTTAAACTATTTATTAGTCCCCCCCAAAGCCCTTTTTTTTCTAAACTAAATAACCCTAATTTGCCAATCTTTTTTGTGGGACTGTAGCCCCCCCAGTCCTTTATTTTTTTGTTGCCCCCCTTTGTACCTGTTCAACTCTACAATGTCTTCCGTGCACTGGTG
>JAODAL010018197.1:0-75410 GCA_025379985.1 Phyllomedusa bahiana
TTTTTTCTTTTTTTTAAATGTAAAATTTTTTTCCCTCACTACGGATTGCTAGCTCGTTAAAATTTTTGCAAAAAAAAAGCTTTTGCAAATATTTCCATTAACAGTATCCTACCTATTCCTGTTTCTGACACACCATGACCCTTGACCACTCTTGACAATTGTAAAACAAATTTCTGTTAAAACCACTTTTTTACAATGGGACCTGAGTATAGCTCATTTCGCATCAACATGCCCCCCAAAATTCAAAAAACCCTTGGGCCCACTTTTGACAATTGTGAAAACAAATTCGTTGAAACAACATTTTTTTATAATAGGCCCTGAATATCCTGCATTTAAAAAAGTACATACCCAAAATTTATAAAAAATGACTTCCACCACTTTAAAAATTTTAAGAAAGCCACTTAAAACCACATTTCGTTCCAAAGGGACCATATTATACGTACTCACACACCATGCCCCCCAAAAACCATTGACAATCAAAAATTCTAAAGATGAAGAGAGTAAAGGGAATACATTTTGTCAAAACCCTTTGGGTTTCTTTTTTAAAACTCCTACACAAAACCAGCAAAATGACCTTTGCAACTGAGAAAAAAAATTGCAGTAAGAAATGATCATTTTTAAAAAAAAGTTTTAAAAGGACCATTTTTTTTGGAAGAGAAGGAATAATGGGAACTAATGGGTGACCTCGGAATTGGGGCCAAAAAACACAAATCCATCCTGTTTCTCTTATGAAATAAAAACGATCCACATTATCGTGGAAACCCGGAGCTTTGTCTGTAATGACTCCTCCAGCTGTCTAAGGTCCCTCAGATATACCGGGCTGCGGGGCGGGCAACACCCAGGCAGGGCGAGCGAGCTCGGGCCATTCATCCATTTTGGATACCCAAATCTTTGGGATCCGGAACACATCCAAAAACTTGGGTTGAACCAGAAGGTCCCCATATCTTAAGCGGTCTCTTGGTTTGTATTGTGCCCTGCATTACACTTGTGAGGTGGTAAATAAAATTGCCAAGGTCCCCATTAGCTTCTGCCACCTTGCCTCTGCGCCGCTAAACGCTACTTGGCACTCTCTTTTCACGTCGCTAACTTTTGCCCGTGACATTTGAAGTAAAAGACAAACAATGTCTCCAGTTGATAAAATTCAAAGGGCTCCTTTCCGCTTACTCTCTATTTCGGGGGGGGAAGGAAAGTCGATTTTGATTTGTACCGGGGATCCGGGAGGGTGGCCACCCAGAAACTGTTGTTCATTTTGAGGCCTTAATCAGGACATGTTGGGGGAAATGGAGCATCCAAGCACTCATGTAAAAGAGGGGGCCCCTTTGTTTTTCCCAAAGCCTCGGGGTCGGGGGGCACTAGCAAACTGACTTCCTCATCTTTCCTCCTCCGCCTAAAATTTTCGCCAACCTTTCCCAAAGGCAGGGACTCGTAACGTCGGTATCCGGGAATACCCCCCTCCCCCTTTTCTCCCCCCTCCGCACACTTCAACACACCCTGATTTTTGCCTCAGTTTCCCCCGAGAGCTAGTGCCCCTTTAAAATAGCTTGGACCCCGAACCACTGCCTAATGAAGACCAAAAAAATTGTAAACTGGGGGGCCCCTTTGGGGATTTGCGAGAGAAAGCTCCTGCCGCATCTGTGCCTCTCCTCCTCCTTGCTGGGGGGACCTGATGTTTAAGTTCCAACCCATCATTTCCCAAACTAAGATCACCACAATGCCATCTGACAAGGCATTTCCCCCTGACCATTTGGTGGGTTCTCAAAAATGGCAAGGATTCAGACCTTTCACCTGCCTCCACCTCTGCTCCCAAAACCCCAGGCCGCACCGCTGCTTGTCAGCCATGTAAACTTCGACTCCTAATGGCATTGCGCTCTGCCACAATCCGGGCATGTGAAGGGGGGAATTTCCCCGGTTTTTCACCAACAATGAACGGTTTTACGGGGGGCTAAGCTACGTTGTAACGACCAAACGGGACAAGCAGGGGCGAACGCAAAGTGCAAAATCAACCTCGACCTTCCCCAGGGATCCGAAATACTGGGCGACAAGGTTTAGACATGTGCCAGGGAAGGGGGGCCCACCTACCAATCTTAAGGGCGGCCCCCGCAGATTTCGCCCGTATCACAACCACCCTCCCGGGACAAGATTCTTGTCACCCAGTACGTCGTCCCGTTCGAAGCCGTCCACCTCCTGACCTTGTTACGTCTCCAAGACAGATTAATTCCCAAAACGGCCTGGTTTTTTTGGCCCATTCCACCGAGGACCTTGGAGGAAAAACCCGCACCATCCCGCGGTTTTTGAAACGGGACCGACCTAACCAACCCTCACTACCAAGACATCCCCCAGCCACCCCTACTTCACAGGAAAAAAGCGGGGCCTTTGGGCCTCTTTCATCCATGTGTCGGGGTCAATGGGGCTTTTCCACACGATCAGACAACTGCTTAAATTTTAAAAACACATGGCTGGCCCAAGCAGGGACGGTTTTTTTCTGGCAAAGAAATCCTCCCCGGCATCGGAATTGGGGGGGCGGGAAAAGGCCATGACGGGGCCCGGAACCCATCGGGCCCCAAACCGAGGGAAAAGGAAAATTTTTTTAAAGGGCCAAAAAAGCCGGAAAAATGCCGACTTTTCAGGCTTTTGGTTTGGGGGACATTTTGGGGTTTAAAAAGTGTTTCTTCTGCCCCCAAACCCGGGAAACAGAAGGTTTGGCTGCTAGACTGGCCGTTTAACCGCGTCCCGGCACCCAAACTGGTAACCCAAAAAGGGGTAGGATGGATACTGGGGGGCCCGGGGGGTACTGGGGGGAAAGGGGGAGGCTGAACGGGGGCCCGATCCCAAATAAAGCCCTCTAAAGGACGGGCACTGGGGAAACCGCTTGGTGGTAAAGGAGGGGAGGGGGAGACAAAAGGGTTTGGGGACAGGGTTTGGGAACCCCGGGCATCAGGGGTTCCCTTTTTTTGGGCCAAGTTTTTGCCCCCCATTTCAACTAAAGCATTCCCCTGAAATGTACTAGACATTTGGGTGGGGGTTTTTAAACCCCTAAGTTTTCTTCCCTCAACTAGCTTTTTTAGGGAAAAGGGCCGGCAATGAAATCGCTGGGTAATCAGAGGCGGGCTCAAAAAAAAACCCGGGCTTAAAAAGGCCCCGGGCCCTTTTTCGCGGCATATCGGGGAAACGATTTTTCCGCAAACCCGGCGGGGGTTTCCCATAATCACGCCCTTCTCACCGGGGCCCCCTTCCTTTTTTTGGGGCGGGACCCTATTGACACTCCCCCCAAAAACCCCTTTCCCCTCTCCATGAAAAGCGCTCCAAGCAAATTCTGGGGAAAAGACCCCCGATAGATCCGAAATTTCCCTTTCCTTTCACATCATCAACACAGGTGCCTTCGTACCCCCTTTACATTCGCTTTCCGGGAGCTGCGGGCTACAAGCAAGAGGCCGAAAGGGCGCCCGCCGACCGCCCCGGATTTTTCCCAAATTGCCCGGGCCCTCCTTCTCCTCCTCTATTGCATCATACGGGGCGTCAACCCCAGAACCAAAAAAAAAACCTTTTTCCCCCCTCTTGGTTTTTGGAAATTTCCCTTTCCCAAAACCCCAACTGCATTTTGTCACCCAAAGGGGTTTCTTAAAAAAAATGGATTATCCACAGGGGGGGGAACACATTTGTCTTTTGGGGCGGCCTTTCCTTGAGGTTGGAAAGGTGAAAATAGCTGTTTAACACATTGTCCCCGAGCCCCTGGGACGAGGGGGTAAGACGGGCGGGTGCGGGTTTGCAATTAACCACAAAAGAACCCCTTGGAGACCTTTTTCTTATTTAATTCGGGGGCCCAAAACCCACAAAACAGGCCTGACGCCCCTCAACCGACAACCGCTTGGTTTCGGGGTTTGTTCCAAGCCCTGAATGGGGGAAACCTTCTCCCGTCCCTTTCCTACCTCCATTCCTACCCCCTTTTTTGCTATCTTACCCCCTTTGCTTTTTCCCCTCCATTTTTCAAAAGAAAAAATTTTTTTTAAAAAGGGAAGGGAAATTTTTTTAAACACCCCTCTTATTGAAAAAACGGAAAAATAACACAGTTTTTTTAAAATCCCCTTTTTTTCCAACAGCCAACAAAGGATTAGAAACTAAAATTTTTTCTTGCGAATACCTTAAAATTTGGGGGTCGGGGGGAAGAACCTAAGAAAAAAAATCAACTTTGTTCCCCTTCAGCCCCCGGGGGTTTTTACAACTGCCCCCCTAACTAAAAATTGTATTTTTAAAACCAAACTATCTTTAAAATGCACAAACCGGCCAAACTGAATTAAAACGCCCCAAAATTAAAACTATTCAAAATTAATTTTGCATTTCTTCCACAATGAAAAAACGAAAACATTTTACTAAAAAATTTTTTTCCTATAAAAAATTTGGCGTACAAACGTGGCCCCCTGTGAAAAAAACCCCTGGGGGGGCACCAAACGCAAAAAGAAATTTTTAAAATTTTATAGGGAAAAAAAAAGGGTTGGTTTTCGCACCAATGAAATACCCCAAACTTTTAACGGAAAAAATTTCGCATCCAAAATTTTAAATAAAGGTTGGGTCTTTTCACAAAACTGGGCCGCACCAAATTTAAAAACCCGCTATTTTAAAAATATACAATAACAAAAGGTTTTTTTAAAACCAAAAAAATAACCAACCCCAATAAAAAATTTTTGCATCCAAATTTAAGGACAAGGGGGGCTCCCTTTTTAAAAAAAGTTGGGGGCACCAAAGTGGAAAAAAACACAATTTTAAAAAAATACGGAAAACTATGTTGAACGAATTTTTTATCCACAAAGTTGAAATTGGCAAAAGGTTTTTAAGTTGATCGGGTTTTTTTTGATCACGCGATAAATTAGGTTAAAATCTGCGCATACTCTAATAATATCGCGCCATTTTCAGCGCTTCCTGTCATTTTGGCGCCAGCAAATCAGCTTAGAGAATAGAGCAGGGTGAGCTGGGTGTGCAACATCAATCTGGGTGTGCGACGTCAATCGCCAATCTGTTCTTCAGTGGTTAATGCAACCTGCATCCAGAAGTCTTACCTCCTCGTCCTCCCAGTCATGGCCACAAATGTCGGCGTCAGCATCGGTAGCATCTGTCCAACATGAAGCGTAGGCAGCCCCAATGTGAACTTGTGTCCCCACCACTGTGGATAATCCATTTTCTGAAGACCTCATTGATGACAAAATGCGGTTGGGGTCAGAAGGCATTTCAAAAGATCAAGCGGCCGAAGAGGATGATTTTGTCTGCTCTAACGCCCAATCGCTGGTGCCATCAGAGGGAGAAGTAAGCGGTCAATGGGCAAAAATCCCAGGCCTTCGGCAACGCCTTGTAGTGCCTGTTGCTTGTAGCCCGCAGCTCCAGCATGCAGAATGTCAGGACGAAGAAGTCACCTGTGTTGATGATGATGATGACGACATTGCGGACCCAACGTGGTCTTTTCATCACAATTTGCTTGCGAGCGCTTAACACTGGACGAGGAAGAAGACGATGGGGTAGTTCAGTAACGGGACCCGCCTCAAAAAGGAGGGTGGTCGCACAAGTCCGTTGAGATTTTTCCGCCAGCCACGATCAGCGGAAACACCGCTCCTCACTTATCGCCGTCGGAAAGGTCCAGGACCTCTCACGCCTGGGCCTTTCTCGAGCAAGCCTCTGATTCACCCAGCGATGTCATATGCCGCCTTTGCCGTAAGCGCATCAGTAGAGGCAAGAATCTTAGGTGTTTAACCACCACCAACATGTATAGTCACATGCAGCGAATGCATGAGTTGAAATTGAGGGAACACTTGGCCAAAAAAGCCTCCTCCTCCTCCGCCACGACCAAGCGTTCCTCAGCAGCCAGTCTAGCAGCCAGCCTTCTGTCTACCAGGTTTGGGAGCAGAAAAAACACTTTAACCCAAATCATCCCAAACCAAAAGCCTGAATGTCGGGATGCCAGGCTTTTGGCCTTGGAAATGTTGCCTTTCCGTTGGTGGACACAGAGGGTTCAGCCACATCATGGCCCTTTCCTGCCCCCCAATACCAGATGCCGAGCAGGCATTTCTTTGCCAGAAAAGCCGTCCCTGCCCTGGCCAGCCATGTGTCATCTAAAATTTCAAGCGCATTGTCTACATCTGTGTCCGGAAAAGTCCATCTGACCACTGACACATGGACTAGTAAGCACGGCCAAGGCCGCTATATCTCTGTGACAGCTCACTGGGTGACCTGGGTGGATGTTTCTGGTGGTAACGGTGGCTCTCAGGCTTGGCGAACGCTCTTCAAAACCGCAGGGATGGTGCAGGGTTCTTTCCCCCAAGGTCCACTGGTAGCATCACGTGCCCATAGAAACCAGGCAGTGTTGAAATTAATCTGTCTTGGAGACCGTCAACACACAGGTCAGGAGCTGTGGACGGCTCTTCGAGACCAACCGATGACTGGGTGACAAGAATCTTGTGCCAGAGAAGGTGGTGTGCGATAATGGTCGAAATCTCCTCGCTGCCCTTAAGATCGGGAGGCTGGAGCACATCCCTTGCCTGGCACACGTCATGAACCACATCTTCCAGAAATTTCTAGAGTGCTGTCCGGGTCTGGACTGCCTGCTGAGGAAGGCTCGAGGTCTGAGCTCACACTTACTGTTCGCACCCTGCTTCGTCCCGCCTGGCTGCATTTCAGCGTCAGCTTAGCCTCCCCATCAACCGTCTCATTGTTGACGGGGCAACACGTTGGAATTCCACCCTCCACATGCTCCAGTGGTTGTGGCAGCAGCGCAATGCCATTACGCAGTACGAAGTGACACATGCCTGACAAGCAGCGGTGCGGACATCGGGGTGTTTTTGAGCCACCGAGAGTGGAGGCAGGTGAAAGAGCTCTCACCATCCTTGCCAGTTTTTTGAAGAAGCCAGCCAAAATGTTCAGTGCGAGGACAATGCCCTTGACAGCATGAGTCATTTGTGGTGATCTTAGTTCTGAACGATCGTTGGACACTCTGAAACATCAGGCCCAACCAGCGAACGAGGGAGGAGACGACACAGATGCGGACATGGCAGAGCCTTTCTTCTCCGTCAAATCCAGAAGGCCCGACAGTTTTCACAAGTTTATCGGTCTTCATTAGCAATGGTTCAGGGTCCAGGGCTAGTGCAAGGAGTGCGCCTCAGCTCTCAGTGTGCATCATCTCAGCAAGTCAGGCTGTGTTGAAGCCCGTGCCGAGGACCGCAGAGGAGGAAGGAGGAGGTATTCCTGGACACCGACGTTACCCTGACGGTCCCTGCCTTGGAAAGAGGTTGTGCCTCGAATTTGAGGCGGAGGAGAAGATGGGAAGATCAGTTGCTATGCACCTCGACCCAGAGGCTTGGAAATCAAGGCTCCATCTCTCACATGAGTGCTTGGATGCTCCATATTCCTCCAACATGATCCCCGCATTAAGGCCATCAAAATGAAAAACAGTTACTGGGTGGCCACCTCCTGGATCCCCGGTACAAAACAAAACTCAGCACTTTTTCTTTCCACGCACCCAAATAGAGAGGTAAAAATGCAGGAAATGGAGACCTTGCTTATTGATCAACTGGAGACATCTGTTACGTCTGCTTCACGTCTTCAAATGGTCACGTGGAACCAACTCACGAACGTGACAGCAGCTAGAGTGCCAAGTAGCCGTAGCGCATGTAGCAGCAGGCATTGTGGGCGAAGCCTAATGGGTGACCTCTGGCAATCTTTAATTTAACCATCACCAACGCATGTAATGCAGGGCACACATACAACACACAGAGACTAGCTTAAGATCATGGTGCAATTCGACTCTCTGCGTCCTTCAACACCGATGTTTTTGATGTGTTTCCGTAGCCTAATTGACTTCTGGGTATTCCAAATGGATGACTGGGCCCGAGCTTCGATCGCCCTATCCATAGAGGTGTTGTCCTGGCCCAGCAGCCAGCGTCATATCTGAGCGGTACCTTCACACAGCTGGAGGAATTCATAACAGACAAAGAAACAAACGCAGTCCGGGCTTTCCAAGATAATGTCGATCATTTGATTTTTCATCAATATTAATCAGGCTATGGATCTCTGATGATTGTGTGGCCCCAATTGCCGAGGTCACATGATTAGTTGCCGTTTACATTCACATTCCTCTCCAAAAGAAATGGTTCCTCTTGAAAACTTCTTTTTTTTTTTTTTTAAATGATCATTTCTTACTGCAATTGTTTTATTCTCATTCCAAAAGGTCCTTTTGCCTGGTTTGGCGGTGAGGAGACTGTAAAAGATACCAAGGTTTCATGACAAAAACATATTTCCATTTACACACTTTATTCTTAGAATTTTTCGCATGTCAATGGGAGTGATGGGTTTTGCGGTCATGTTTTGCTTGTATATACAGCAATAATCATGGTCCTTGGAACAGAAATTGGCTTCCAAGTGGCATTCTCTCTCACAATTTTTAACAGAGTGGCTGAGAAGTCATGTTTTATAATTTTTGGGTCATGTTGCTGTTAGAAACAAGCTATAATCATGGTCCTGTTGGAACAGAATGTGGCTTCTAGGTGGCAATTCTCCCTCACAATTTTTAACAAAATACAGTGGCTGAAAGTCATTTAAAAAAATGTTTGGGTCATTGGCTGCTTCTGAAATGCAGCAATACTACAGGTCCTATTTTTAAAAAAATGTGGTTTCTAACAACATTGTCTTCACAATTGTCCAATGAGTGGCTCAAGGGTCAATGTTTTGAATTTTTGGGAGCTGTTGCTGTGAAATGCAGCTATACTACAGTCCTATTGTAAAAAATGTGGGTTTCTAACAGACATTTGGTCTTCACAATTGCAGTGTCAAGGGTCATGTTTTGAATTTTTGGGTCATGTTGCTGTGAAAAAGGCAGCTATACAACAGGACCAATACTAAAAAATGTGGTTTCTAACAGACATTGTGTTCTTCAACATATTTGTCAAGAGTGCTCCAAGGGTCATGTTTTGAATATTTGGGGGCGATGTTGCTGTGAAATGCATCTATACTACAAGGGTCCTGATTCTAAAAAGGGTGGTTTTATAATAGACATTTGTTTCTTCACAATTGTCAAGAGTGTTGTCAAGGATGATGGTGTTGTCGAAAAACAGGAATATGTAGGGCAAACTTGATAATGGACACATATTGCAAAATGACTTATTTTTTTGCAAGATCTTTAACATATCTAGCAATCCCTGTAGTGAGACAACCCATTAAATCACAATAAAAAAAAGAGAAACAAAGACGTGTTGGGATTCCATCCTATTATAAAAATGTGTTTCTAGAATTACACTACTAACAAACTTGCATGTACAAAATACTGAACAAATATTCCTCTGATTTGGTACAAGGGAGGTACAGGAAGACTAGAACAGATGTAGGTTATTTCAGGAGGACATGGGTTAAGGAGCATATTTCGCCACCGCAAAGAAATCAGAGACAATTTCCTTCCTCCAACACGTGAGTGAAACAAGAAAAAGAATGCCAAGAAAAAGGGGCACCTGGGTGAAACAGAAGCGTCAACCACCCAGCATCTCTAAGTGAAGCTCAATTTGTGGTCCGCACTCATACGGAGGTAAAACGCCTCTCGTAGAGGCATAAAATTTCTCAAGCGCTACCTAGTGCTTTACCTGATGTGTACTGTGAAAGGCTGGAGGTCTGAGCTCGACACATCCGCTTTTCCCGCGCACTGCTTTCATCACGACTGATTCGATGCTGCATCATAAAGGGCCATTTTTTAATTTAACCAGTGTTAAGGTGGATGACGTACGGCCATCCCTGGGCTCTCACCCACCCGCACCCACTGTAACTCGGGCCCCAGCTAGCTGAACCTGCGTTGTTAAATAGATGACGGTATCCGCCATCCCTTGCTCTCAGGCTCGTACCACACCCACTGGTAAGTCCAGGCCCTTCCATTGAACCTGCGTGATCCACATTTACAGCCTCACCTGCCTATCATTATAATTTCCTGAATTTAGGATTCTCCTCCAGGCCCTCGTTGACCTACTGGGGACATCGTGTTTTTCGTTTTGCTACACATTTCTAATGTCACGTGGAACAATGTCACCAGTAGAATGGCAAGTAGCTCTTGCAGGCAAGCAGTAATGTAAAAAGCGATTTGTTTTTAAATAGTTTATATTTTATAGATTACAAATTTTTCTGCTGATGCACCATAAGGCCGCCTGTGCGGTCTGTTTGGGTCCATGCTGCAGTCCAGGACATGGATAGTCAAGTCCAGGTTTTAAACTGAAAGGTGATGAAAGACTCTCCTTTTTTCCAGCATTTTTTAAATCTGGGGGGTCATGCAGGTTTGGGGCTCATGCAGAGGCCCAGGACAGGTATAGTCAATGTCAGTTCAACTAAATGGTGGTGGAAAGACTCTTCCATTTTCCGGCAGGTTTTAAATCTGGGGGTCCATATGCAGGTTTGGGGCTAATGCTGTGGCCCAGGACAGGTATATCCAATGTCAGTATCAAGCTAAAAATGGTGGTTCAAAGACTCCTTTTTTTCCGGCACTTTTTATATCTGGGGTCCACCATGCGGGTTTTGGGGCCTCATGCTGTGGCCCAGACAGTGATAGTCCCTGATGTCCCATTGAAACTAAAATGGTGGTTGAAAGACACCTTTTTTTCCTGCACATTTTTTAATCTGTGGGTCAGGACAGGGTTTAATGGGTGCGATACTGTGGTACAGAACAGGTTATAGTCAATGTCCATTTTTCAACTAAAAGATGGTGAGGTTGAAGACTCTCCTTTTATCCGGCACTTTTTAAATCTGTGTGGTCAGGACAGGTTTAATGGTCATACTGCGGGTCCCAGGACAGATATATTCAATGTCCAGTCAACTAAAATGGGTGTGTTGAACGACGTCCTTTTTTTCGGCACTTTTTACTCTGTGGGTCATACAAGGTGTTTAAGGGACATGCAGCTGCGTTCCGATGGGACATGGATAGTCAATGTCCATTTCAACTAAAATAATGGTTCAAATAAGACTGCCTTCTGGCACTTATTTAATTTGTGGGTTCATGCAGGTTTAAGGGTCAGGCAGTTGTAAAGACATGATCAGTGAATGGTGTGTGACTTTTTTCTGGTGACTTGTTAATAAACCGAAGTGTGTTGCCTAAGATTGTGTAGCACGTATCCATATTACTGATTGGGATGTTAATTTTCCCAGGCATCCTTTCTTTCATCCTCCCTTTTTTGGGTGTAAAATGAAGGTGTTGTTGCCTCTCGCCATAGACTTTAAATGATCATCGTCGATAACTATATTATCCACTAATCGATATCGGCAATGATAATTTAACTTATCGCCTATCACCCCAATGATAATAGTCGACGTAATCGCTCATCTCTAGTTATAATCTGTAAACAATGTAACAAGCTTTATGCAGGTAGTACTATTAGAAAAAATAATAATAGAATACCTGAACACATTACAGGCATAAAGAATAAAAAATTTAATGTATCAGGTGGGGTTAAACTTTTGGTGTTGAGTACATTAAGCTCTAAGGACTCATTTACAACTTATTATTGCATTGAGCGGAGTTAAAACAGCACCTGAGCGCGGGTGGTGAATTGGGGGTTAGGAGGTTAGGGAACCAACCAGGCCTCTAGAGCACTCGTCCATCAGGGTGTCTCACCAAGCCTGAGAGGGGTGGTGTGGGTGTAGGGAGTTTCAGTGGTCTCACTCTGCTTCTGTCCTTCTTGCCAATTTTTCCAAGTGTTCATATCTGGCCCACTAGGGAATTGCAGATTGCAGCAGAGGAGCCGCCCCCTGCAGAACTCTCTGGTCTGAAGACTTTTTAGAAAGCCTTCAGCCGGAGCTCCAACTGTCAGACAGAAAGAGGAGGGGGGAGGTGGCGCTCTCGATGTAGCCATGGCACTTCCGCTCTGGCAGAAGCAGGAATCCTCCTGTTGCTGTTTCCCAGCTAGACTCCCCCCTCCACTATGCTTGGAACACCATGACTTGGATTGGGCATGGTTGCTTAGGTACAATTGTCTGTTTGTGTATAATGTTTAGAACAAGGTGGATGTGTGTACATGGTTGTGGGTGTGTACATTTTTGTGCATTTGAGTGTATATGGGTGCATGCGTCTGGGCATTGGTGTGTGTGCATGCGTGTGTACATGGGCATTGGCGCGTGTGCGTGCATGGGTGTGTACATGGGTATGAGTGAGTGCGTGTGTGCATGCATGGGTGCATGTGTGTGTACAGTCATGGCCAAAAGTTTTGAGAATGATACAAATGTTAATTTTAACAAATCCCTACTGCAACAGGTTTTATAATGGCAATTTTGCATATACTCCAGAATGTTTAAAAAAGAGTGATCAGCTTAACAGCAAAATAATTGCAAAGTCAAATAGGTTTGCCTAGAAAATTGAACTTTTTCCCCCAAAACACATTTAAACTTATTTCATTGCAGGTCCTGCCTTAAAATACCAGCTAACAGGATCGTTTCAGTGAATTGCTCCATTAACACAGTGTTGGTGATTATGAGAACAGGGCTGGAGATCAATCTGTCATGATAAAGAAAGAATCACACCCACTGGACACTATTAAAAGAATGAAGGCTGGTGGCTTGGCATCACTGTTTTCTTCATTTAACCATGGTTATCCTCTAAGAAACATGGTGCAGACATCATTGCACTGCGCAGAACTAGGTCCTATACAGGGAAGAGTATCCGCAGACAATAAATAATTTCAACCTCAGTCAAGCGAATCCATCGCATCAATGAAAGGGAAATTCAAGGAGAGAGGTTCCATTGGTTGCCAAAAAGGGCTCAAAGGGGCGCCCAAGAAATACCAGCCAAGCGCCAGGACCTCTCTAAAAGAGTGTTCAAGCTTCCGGAAACGGGGGCCTAACCATCAGTGCAGAGCTTGCTCGAGGAATGCATGCAGGCAGGTGTGAGTGCATTTCTGCACCAGCACTGAGATGCGGAGACTCATAGTAGCAATGGCCTGGTGTCAAGGAGGGCATGCAAAGAAGCACCACTTCTCACCATAAAAAACATCAGTGGACAGACTGATATTCAGCCAAAGTGTACAGGGAGTGGACTGCAGATGACTGGGTAAAGTCCTTTTTCCTCAGATGAATCCCCCCTTTACCGAATGTTTGGACCACTGGAAAACAGCTTGTTTCGCGAGAAGACACAGGTAGGAGGTGACGAATACCACCAGTCTTGTCTCATGCCAACTGTAAAGCATGCCAGAACCAATCGATCGTGTGGGTTGCTTCCACAGCCAAGGGAATCAGCTCTCTAAACCAGTCATGGTCTTCGCCTAAAAACACAATCCAGTAATAAAGAATGGGTACCGGGAGAATGTCCTTCCCCAGATCAACATCTCCAACGACCAAGAGCATTTTTGGTGATCAACAATGCCGTTTTTCCATCCACCGAACGCATGATGGAGCACCTTGGGCCATAAAGCAAAGGTGATAATCAAAGTGGCTCAGGTGAACAAAACATAGAGGTTTTAGGGTCCATGGCCTGGAAACTCCCCAGAGATTCTTAATCCCATTGAGAACTTGTGGTCAAACATCAAGGAAGGACGGGTGGACAAACAAAAAACCAAACAATTTGGTGACAAAAGGCATTGAATGTGCAAGAATTGGACTTGCTATCAGTCAGGATTTGTTCCGAGAAGTTGATTGAGGAGCCTGCCAGGAGAATTCAGATGTCCTGAAGAATAAGGGTCGAACACTGCCAATATTGACGTAGCGCCGTTAACTTCATACTAACGTCAATAAAAGCTTTTGTTAATACATAATAATGAATTGCAGCGTTGTATGTATCTGTAATGTGATAAAAAACATCTACAAACACACATAAAAACCAGAGGGCAACAGATCATGTGAAGAATAAAAATTTTGTGTCATTCTCAAAACTTTTGGCCATGACTGTACATGGGTATGGGTGCATGTGTGTGTACATGGGCATGGATGCGTATGTGTACATGGGTATGTGTGCGTGCATGTATACATGGTTGTGTATGTGTGTGGGGGTGTGTACATGGTTGTGTATGCATGTTAACATGCATGGGTGCGTGCGTACAGGGGCCTGTGAAGGGATGTGAACATGGAGGTGAGAGACGTGTGGTGCCGGGAGGCGAGAGATGTGGGGTCCGGGAGGTGAGAGAGGTAGTGGTCTGAGGGTGAGAGATAGTGGGGGGGTCTCATGGGAGGTGATGAGATGTGGAGTGCTGGGGGTAAAGATTGGTGGGTCCTGGAGGGTGCGATACATGGATGGGGAGGGTGAAGAAATGTAGGAATCGCTTGGTGGAGAGATGACATGTGGGGGGGGGGGTAGGGTGTAGATTTGGGGTGCTGGAGGTGAGGATGCATGTATTGAGGTGGGAGAGGGGTAGAGATGTGGGGTGCTGGAGTGGGTTGGGCGAGAACTTGGTGGGGGGAGGGCGGAGAGATGTGGCTGCTGGTGGGTGAGAGACATGAGGTAATGTGGGGATGAGGGAGAGAGATTTGTGCGTGGTAGGGGTAAGAGGTGAGATCAAGTGGGTGTCGTAATGGGATAAAAGACGTGTATGTCTGGGCGGGGAGGTGGTGATAGACATGTATGGGCTGTGAGGAGGGGAGAAACGTGGGGTGTTGGCAGGTGTCCGAGACATGGGGTTGTTTAGGAAACCTATTCTGTGTTATCCTACCTGGTGGCGTTGGGTATCTAATCCTATCCTGTGTTATTCCTATCCTGGTGTCGTTGGGTGTCCCTAAGCCTTAACCTGTGTTATCCTAATGAGCCTGCTGGCGTTGAGTTAATCTAAGCCTATCCCTATGTTTATATTACCTTGCTTTTCCTGGCGTTCTGAGCGGCATAACAGGTTGATGTGTACTGTACATGCCGGCTATAAGTCCGTGGTAACTTTAGAAACCATTGTGCCCTGCCCAAATGTGTGACTTCTATAACGGTGTGTGCCAACTCCCATAGACTTTTAGCATGTCACTTTCTTTTCTTTCTTCCGGGGCGAAGTACACATTGTGAAAACGAGCAGGTAATCATAAGCTTTTCATGAGAGCAAGTGAATTACTGGTATTTGTTGGGCTATACTATTGGTGCATTGCAACTAAGGGTGGTCCTACCACTATATGGTCATGTATGGAGGTAATATACAGTCTTAGAGCCTGTGTACACTGGTGTCCTACCACTCTAAATTGGGTACTGTATGGAGGTAATATAATATACATGATGGAGAATATTGTTGTAGTGTAAATGGTGTTAGCGTTCAGGGGCACAGTTTGGCCGGGTATCTGGTCCCGAGCTCTTGCTGGATGCTGAATGAGGCTAAAGTTTTTCCAGCTTCTAGAAAAAGCTGGGTGGACGAGCAAACCCTTCAATTATCATTCCCTTCTAGGATGCGATACATGCAATATCAGTGGCCCTGCATTAGTAAAGGTGTGTGAGGCATAAGTGAAAGGGGCGTGTTAATGCAAAATGTTTATGGGGGGCTGTATTCAGGTTTAGTGCCTAGGGCAGCATGACCTAAGATAGAATACAAAGTGCCTGCCCGGCGAGGTCTAAATTATCAAATTTGCCAGATCTTTACATATATTTACTGTAAAAAGCATTATATTTACTAAAAATATGAATCTATAAAGGCAAGCTTTAAAGTTTTTATGCAAATTAGTAAAATATTTATAAAATGTCTGTATAAATACCACTAAATGCCTTTTAAGTGTGCTAAAGTATTAGAAAGTTATGTCATGAGGTAGAGAACCAATGAAGGGTTACTCTATTGTTTTAAAATTGTAGCAGAAATGGGGGGGGGGGGGGTTAAGCTGTGAATCATGAATTCAAGTGGATTCCTAAACTTGTTAGAGACGAGGGTGTTTTCTCCCCCCCGCTGTTATTTTTTAGTTTTTTTTTTAGGCTGCCCAGCGGCCTAGATACAGTCTTTGTAAATAGAGGAATTAAAAAAGGAGAAAAAAGATAAATAACTATCAAAACACAAAAAAAATAACACGGCCACACCTCTGTAAATATTCTATTAATAAAGTGGATCTGGATTAAACTAAACTTCCTCCCGCCTCGAAACCCTTTGGTGACTAAATAAGAATAAACCGACGGTCTTGGAACGACATCTATTATTAAAAGAAGATACACGCAATAACAGTCTATTAGAAATACATGAATCCGCAACCAAGTGGGAGGAGCATGATACGTTTCCTCATGCACTTATCAATTACTCTACATTTACACTTGTACTTATACTATATCATAAAATGCAAAACAAAAAAAAAATGTTGAAATAACAATGTGAGTTTTATGAGAGAGTAAAATTTAACATATAAATGCCTCTAAATCATTATTAACTTTTTTCTGAAAACTAGTACAAACTGTGATATATGTTTTTCTAAGCCTTGATCTTTCAAGTGAGACCCTCCAACTTCACTCAATTTACACTTATCTCTTGTCCTGGTCAACTTGAAGTACCCCTTGTAATGCCAAGTAGTGTTACTCTGATATCAGCACTGCAATGGACTCAGTGTGGGCCCAACCATACCATCAACAAAAAACCTGACCTCCTTCTTACTCTGAGGGATTGGGGCACAATACCATCGACCTAATCCAGAAGTTAGAAGATGGGATAACCATTCAGTAGAATGTCCTTCTTTGTAAGAGAAACAAGCATTGGCCGCCGTATAGAGGCAGTACAAAGGGCAGGGGTGTTACTGCTATAACCGGGTCCGTGTTGCAATAATGGGGGGGGAGGGGGGCCCGACACCACTGCAATCATACTTTCTAAGCCTAAATGTTTTCATAAACTACTCAAGCCTGACAGACAGGGCCCTGCTGACTGTCTACAGGGACCCGTGCGGCTCAGCATGTGAGGAGGGGGGGCTGCGCTCTGATCACAGGAGTGAGTGCTCTTTACACTACTACAGCTGCAGCAGCAGAAGCATCTCTTACTTCCTTGCAGTGCCTGGCAGAGAGAGAGAGAGAGAGAGGAGGGGCCAACTCTGATCACAGGCTGCATGAGAACTGCAAGGAAGTGAGAGACGCTGCTGTAGCAATGAAAAGAGCACTCACTCCTGTCAATCAGAGCGCAGGACTCCCCTTCTCACACGCTGAGATACTGTGGGGCCCCACTGAAGCTTACCCCTCTGTCCCAGTGAACCCCTCTGAGGCTAGAGGTGCTTTATCTAAGGCTGCTGTGTCTGAGGGTAGGGGTATTGTATCTGAGGCTAGGGGTGCTGTATCGGAGGGTGGGGGTGCTGTATTTGAGGCCAGGGGTACTGTATTTGAGGCCAGAGGTGCTGTATCTGAGGCTAGAGGTGCTGTGTCTGAGGCTGGGGGTGCTGTATCTGAGGCTGGAGGTGCTGTATCTGAGGTTTGTGGTGCTGTGTCTGAGGCTGGTGGTGCTGTATCTAAAGGCTACGGGTGTTGTATCTGAGGCTGGGAGTGCTGTGTTTGAGGCTAGGGGTGCTTATCTGACTGGGGGTGGGGTTGGAAGAGGACGGAGTTGACGTGGGGGGCCAAGATGCTTCAGCGGTATGGGGCCCTGAAATTTCTGATGGTGGCCCTGGATACAAGGTACAGTGAAAACAAAATTGTAAAGTGTGCTCAAAAACATTGAGACTTCGCTAGATATACAATAACTTCAGCAGATTAGCATGTTTAGTATAGAAACCATATTCAACTTTTTTCTAGCTTGGTGTTCATGGTGGTATGAGCTCAATCTGTTTAGGACATTTTCAGAACTAGTTTGACATTTTTAGCAAACCAGCAATGTTCCTCAAATTCAAAGCACTACATTTATTTAAATGGACGTCTCACTTACATCTCCATGACAACACTAAATGTACTCATACATATTTTTCCAAATGAATAAAATGTGTCACTTTCCTACCCTGATTTTACAAGTAACTTTCTGCACTCCTTTGCATGAAGCACATCTGATTGCAATCACAGAAGAACAAAAGGAGAATATGCAATATTTATGTTACGAAACTACCTGACTTCTAGAATCTATGAAAATAACTCCTGGTACTGACCTGTACTACAGTATATACAAGAAATGGCAAAATCATCCATTACGATCAGAGAGTAAATGCTTGCAAAGGGTGTAAATCTGCGGGGTATCTGGTTCTGACCTTTCATTACCTTTTGATTGTTTTTCTTTTGTTCATGTTGATGAGACTATTGAGTTAAATTTGCTATTTTTCAAACCCCAAAGAATCATGACAGTTCTCCTGAGCTTTGAAAAGCCTTTTTTTCCAGTTTCATTCAAAAGAGGTTGTATTGATCCCCTGTGTTTCAACACAAGCATTTAATGATTTGTCCTTAGTGAGAGATTCTTACTTTCATTGTCAGCGTGAGTCTGTAAGCAAGTAATCTACTTGATTTGTCTTCCTTTTGCCATAAAGCATTTTCAATTTGCACACAGCTTATATAAGATGCAATCCTTCATTTATTTTCACTGCTGTTTATCAGTGCTGTAGGGCTGTCCTTTATATACAGTTGAAACCAAAAGTTTACATACACTATATAAAAAGACACATATGCATGTTTTTCTCACTATCTGACATGAAATCAGAATAAACCTTACCCATTTAGGTCAATTAGGATTACCAAAATTATTTATATTTGCCAAATGCCAGAATATTGAGAGAGAGAGAATTTAAGGCATTTTTTTACTTTCTGTAAAGTCAAATAGTTCACATACACTAGGATTACAATGCCTTTAAACAATTTGGGACAGCCCATATGATGATGTCATGTCTTTGGAAGTTTCTCATTGGTTTATTGACAATACTTGAGTTTGATACACTTCTGTGGATGTATTTTAGTTCATACCAGAAACACACTGCTTCTGTGTGTAACATCATGGGAAAGTCTAAAGAAATCAGCCAAGATATCAGGAAAAGAATTGTGGACTTGCATAAGTCTGGATCATAGCTGTGTGCAACTTCCAGGTACCTGAAGGTCTCGTTCATCTGTGCAAACAATTACACGCAAGTACAAACAAGATGGGAATGTTCAGCCATCATACCACTCAGGTAGGAGCTGCTTTGGTCTGACATGTGCATTTTAACCCAAGAACAAAAGCAAAAGCCCTTGTGAAGATGCTGGCAGAAACTGGTAAGACTGTGTCATTATCCACAGTGAAATGAGTACTGTATCAACATGGGCTGAAAGGCCACTTTGACAGGAATAAGCCATTACTCCAAAAGAAACATATAAAAGCCAGATTAAGGTGTGCAAATGCACACAGGAACAAAGACCTACATTTCTGGAGACCTGCCCTGTGATCCCAGTTCTGTAAGAAGGAATGGGCCAAAATTCCTACCAACTATTTTTAAAGAAGCTTGTGGAAGAATATCCAAAATGCTTGATCCAAGTCAGTTTAAGGGAAATACTATCAAATACTAATGAAATGTATGTAAACTTTCGACTTTACAGAAAGTAAATGCCTTAAAAAAATATCTCTCTCTCATTATTCTGGCATTTGGCAAATATAAATAATTTTGGTTCCTAATTGACCTAAAACAGGTAAGGTTTATTCTGATTTCATGTCAGATTGTGAGAAAAACATGCATATGTGTCTTTTTATATAGTGTATGTAAACTTCTGGTTTCAACTGTAGTTTTAAATATTTTTCCTATCATCTATTAGCTAATTTGCATACATTAATTTATTTAATGTCTGCCACCCTCCCCCAAAAACAAACAAACTAGGTTTTGTTTTTCTTGTGGTTAGCCAAAAAATGTTCATGTGCTGCATATCTGCATTGTATCCATACTATGGTGAGATTGAAGACTAAACAATTTGTAACTCATCAAATCATGATAATGGAGCAAATAACTTTTTGATCTGTCAGTTTTTCTGCATCCAATTAGTAAATTGATACATTTTAGCTATTTTACACCACCAAAAAGGAATATATTGTTATTGTAAGAATTCTGCAAATTAATGCACAATAATTCCGATTTTAAACAGTTCTTTTCATAAATAAGGATACAGGAAATTATGGATATTTGGACTGGTGTATAAAGAGATGAGGGTTCTTGCTATTGGTTCAAGTTACCATCACCACACATATAGACATTATTGTTTGTTCCTTACTACTTCTCTATGAGCCTTGGGTTAATTACCCATTACCTTTTTTAACCCCTTAAGGACCTTGCAATTTTTTTTGTTGACACATTCATTTTTCCCTCCTCGCCTTGCCATAGCCATAACTTTTTTATTTTTCCACCTACATAGACCTATGAGGGCTTTTATTTTAGGGGACAAGATGTACTTTCTAATTGTGTTTTTAATATTACCATAGAATATACTGGGGAACCGCAACAAAATTCCAAGTGGGGCAAATTTTGAAAAAAAAACTTGCGCCATATTTGCGGGTTATTTTGCTTTTACGGCGTTCACTCTTCGGTAAAAATGATTTATTAGTTGTAGTCTACAGGGTGATATGCTTCGGACAATACCAAACAAGTAGGGTTTCCATTATTTTTTGGTACCGTAAAAAAATTCCAAACATTTTCTATTTTTGAAATTTGCGCCACGGTGCCATTTTGAGCGACCAATAACTTTTTTGTACTAATGCCTACAGATGTCAGTGAGGGTGCATTTTTTTCGGGCTGAAGCATACTTTTTATTGCTAGCAGTTTGGAATGCATGCGACTTTTATTCCAATTTTTATGCAACGTAAAATGATCAAAAAACGCAATTTTGGCGTTTGGAATTATTTTTCTTCTACGGTGTTCAGCATACGGGATAAATGATGTTATATTTTTTATAGATCAGACTCGGCGATACCAAGTAAGTGTAACTTTTTTATTATTTTATTGTTTTTATTTGCAAAATGGGAAAGGGGGGTGATTTGGACTTTTAATACTTTTTTTTTTGTACTTTAAAACTTTATTTAATTTTTTTACTTCAACATTGAGTCCCCCGAGGGCGCTTCACAACTAGGGGGCGCGATCGTTAATACAGCCTAATGCATTGCATTGCATAGACAATGCATTAGGCTGTACCAAGATGGCGGTTTCCCCACTTCCTACCTGGGGCCGGAAGTGGGACAAATGGGAACATGGCAGCGATAGGAGCCTTCACCGTAACTGCCAGGTGGTAACTGCGATCAGCCGCTAACACCCGCTGGCTGTGCGGCGGGACACGGAGCGATCCCCTTGCAAAGCCCCTTAGCGAGCCTGGGATGTACTCATAGGTCCAGGGTCGTTAAGGGGTTACAACTGCAAGGACTGAGTGGAAGGAATCTTTGTAAAAGTTTTGAAACATTACTAGTAGGCTCAGTCACCTCTTACCAGAGGCCCGTAGCAGCCTCAAAGGATGCCTCTATGCTACAGTACGCATGAACTTTATAGAATACACCAGTTTACAAGACAGTGAAAATGACTCCAGATTTATCAAAATGGTTTATGCAGCAAAAATTCGGTATTACGTCTTGGTATGTAGTTGGACTGTTTTGTCTTGTTTATATCACCTAATTTCAGGTACACAAATAAACCAGTATTATGGTCCAGAAAACAGTGTAAGTCTAATACATTCGGTAAATCTTATTCCACTTATCCACAACTCTTTTATTAAGTACTTTTCAAAGTGGCTTTTAAGAGTATCTAAAACACACACATTTTTGAACACACTAAATAACACTTATATTTCATGACTATGGGATATGGCTGGCTATTTTTAACAAGTTTCCATGCATACTAGTTGAAAGGTTCTGTCCATTTATATAAAGTATAAATGGCCAAAACATGAGCTCTTCAACATACCGTTGTTACTTTGTTTATGGTTATGTCGTAAGCTTAGGAAATTTGGATAAAATACACAACCATTATTGAACAATGTAAATTACAATAGTTACATAATTGTGGTAAGCTAGACATTAATTAAATGGTCCTTCAACATATCATGGATTTTCCTGGGACATTGCACATTAAGTGTGGGTTTTAACATATAATAACACAGACACTGATCCAGCCAATTATCTTGAATACTTTACTTGCAAAACATCTGTGTCAGTGAGGTAGATGCAGTGATTGGCAGTCTGGTAACGTCTCTCTGCAGTGCAGTGCGGTACTACATGTTCTGCACTGTTATTTACATGTGACAAGATGATGGCTTCTTTGGGCACCAGGTTAGGAAGAAGGTCATATGTCCAGAAAAGAAAGCTTTTTCCAGCTACTAGCAGCTCTTTCTGATGTTATATGTAAAGACTTGCTTTATCTGTTTTAATTATCTGCTTCATTTTTTTAATCTTCATTTTACACTATGTTGGGTAATATTTTGGGCTTCAGAAGCCATTAACAATTTTTATTGAATTATGGATTAAACCTATAATTTAAACATACAATGTTTACCTCAGAAACAATTGATATTGAACGTTAATGGACACTGTATTTTTGATTAAATGTGTTCTATTATCTTAAAGGGATATCTCCTTTCATTGATTAGCTTTAAAAAAGTGTAGAAACATGTAAATAAAGGTGATTACCAAATACATCGCTGTTCTGATTTTGTTTTTTTTTTCAGAGTTAGGAGTAGATCTGAGCTGTAGCCTTGTGCACTACAATTTACAATAGTCTTACTCATGTCACTAGGACAGGATCAGCTAGGAATAGCAGAGCTGATATGCCAATCACGGCTGTAGACATGAACATAAGGTCACAGCCTGAAGCTGGCTGTGGCTCTGTAAAACAGCATGGTGAGACAACCACTTTAAGTAGCAATTTTTAAGAACACATTAGTAATGCTATTCTGTGCAAAAGGTCCCCGTGACATTAATAAGTAACCAATTAATCAAATGTTACTCCATAAATCTAATTCTAAGAAATCTGTAACAAAAGGAAATTATTTATACTGCAAATACATATTCCACCCAAGTTTATGTATGTTTTTTGTTTTACCTCTTTATATTGCGAAAAAGGCCAAAATATGTTTTAGTGAAAAGCTACAAGACCTCATGTACACATCAGTATTACACCTTTATATACAGCTGTAATAGGGCATCTTTAAAGTGCTTCTATATAAATTTAGCAGACTGATTTGGGGAAACATAGCTTTACATGGATATTTTAGTGCTGTGGAGTCCATGAGCCATTGTACAGTTTTGCTCCTTTTTTCATGTGCTTAATTTCTTCTACCAATTTTACTCAAATATTATTTGCTATTTTCTGTTTCCTGAGTTGAGTGTGAAAAAATAAAAAGGAGTCTGACTTTGTGCAACGTATTTTCTATCCTAAGTTTGCAGCTGAATAGAATATCTGACATTTTTTGTTCATTATTATACATATTAACACTTGATGGTATGAATTAAGTTATGGCAAGCAGTTCTTATTTTTAAGAGGGTGGATTATTTGTTTTCATAGTTTACTAGTATTTCTTATTTATTTTCTAAGCTCACATCCCTTTAGGATGTTATTTTTCACTTTTTTTCTTTTTTCTTATACTCAGTTTTCTCTTTGTAACAGGAGCTGTCATAGCAATGCTCAAAGTTGTTCTGGGACTAATGGAATCCAGCAACTTTGTCACATGACTGTTGATGAGGTGGATCAATAGTCAATCGTTATGACTGATTGAAGCAGTTGCACTGTCACTTCCTCTGTTGTATTCACAATGCTCATTACGCATAAAGTACTGTATAGAATATTGTTAAAGGCAGAAAGGATAAAATTGTTCCTGGTTTCTCAATGGCCAAAAAAACCCCAGAAATGGCAGTTGTTGGAGGGTTAAGAAACACAAAAGTCCTTGAGCGGTCTTTCTCTGTCAAAAAAATCTTTACCACAATTTATATGACCGACATTAGAGCTCCTAAAGGGATTGTCACATACTTTCCTATACTTTTGAATGACAACTCTGTTTCATTATGCAGTCATGCAAACCTTGAACGTGTAGTTACTAAAAAATAGGTTTCTTATTTAGAACTATAGAGCTGTATTACAATAACTGTAGTCGCTGTAATGTTCATCACCCAGCTTTCCCAAAGACAGAATAGCTGGGCTAATAAATTTTATCATCTTTATACCACACCAATATTGTAGCCACTTATGACAAGGTTATCTTTTTTTGCATGTCTTTTTGTTGATATTAATATTGTCAGAGCTCCACAGAATACACTGCATTGATGCTAAATAAAAAGATGTATATTATTATTGCAGTTATTGAGATTCCCATTTAGTGATTTTTATTCTATTAATTCAAGGGGGATATGTTCTAGGATAACATAATAGTTGTGTATATATATATATATATATATATATATATATATTTATTTTTTTTTTTTCCTTTTAAAGTACGCTACAGCCACATAAATAGGATTTTTACCAGCTGCTGCAAGGGACAGATTGTGGAGAATCAGAAGCAATTTGTGATGAAACCGCTACTTAAAAACCACTGATAACTGTTGAAAGTCATTCTGCTGTACCCCTTTGACTTCTTACATCCTCTTCTCTTCAGATGTGAGCAGTCCAATTCTAAAAAAATAAGTGGTTACAAAGTAAAGCACCACTACCCCTTCAATTCAACAAGGTATATACAGGATTCTATTACCTTTTGCCTCACTTGTTCCTGAAATCTGAGTGTGTAAACATTCTCACATGGCTCAGCACATGTCTTTATGTAGCAGCAGGACACAACAGGAAACTATTTCCAGTATTCAAATAACTGCCCCCACCTTAGAATCAATGCATTGTAATGAGCTGAACTTTGATTAGCATAGAACCCTATCAATTAGGTATGGTTGATTGGAACGGTGAAGGGCTTGAATACTACAGTGATAAAATGAATAAAAAAAGGTGTTGGTGTTGATTACTACTCCTCCTTTATTTACACATACTTTAAATGGCTGTATTTTCTCCATTATAAGAAGGCCCATCATTGTTCCTAAAATGTCTTTTTTTTTTTAGTAAATACTCATATTTCCCTTAAAATAACAATAGAACCGCAGAATGGTAAACTGCAGCGTTCTAAGAAAAAATGCTTCAGCAGTGTTATTTCATGGGAAATACAAGTGTGCCTTAACAAATATGTCAAAAAAGCTGACAGATCCTCTTTAAGGTTATGTCATTGAATGCACGGTTATCAATTAGTGACACTTCTTACTTGCTGTCTAAAGTTAAACTATCAGTTACATAAGACTTTTCTACAGTGTATGTGTTTTTTCTTTTGATTCAGAGCTTATACAAATTTGAGGGGGTTGTCCACTTTATACGGTGTTTAGAATGTCTTTACTTATTATGTATATAATAGTAAATCAAAAAACTTTCTAATATTCATGTATTAACAATCTTGCTCCTGTGCCTCTTACATCGAGAAAAAATATGGAGAAGCCCACAATGCTGTCCATAGTAATGACTGTAATGGAGTACCTGTATGGACAAAAAGGTCATTTGACCCCTGGTATCCAGGTAACTGTAGATTATTGAGTAGCAGAACTCCAGTATTACTACCTTCAACAGCATCTTTTGTTTGATAGCACCTATGGAGAAGATACTACACATTCTTCTGAAATTTATTCATTTCTTTATTCCTTTAACTTTATTACTAGTATTACATTCTCTTCAGAGACAGCATTTACATAATTAAATCCACAATGGGATGAAGTTGTTCTAGAATAACCAGAACAATATCAATTATTTTCCCATTACTCCTATTCAGTTACCACATAGATGTCACATAACCATGTTACTAAATAAATGCTAGGAGGTTGCATTGTTGGGACTGCAGTATCTCTTCTATGTGCACCTCATTATTTCCTGTGTGCTAAACGGTTTTGAAACTAAGGTCCATATGTATGAAAACTGTCTAGGTCTAAAATTCACTTTGTTGCCCATAGTAACCAATTAGAGCGCCCCTTTCATTTCATATAGTGCTCTGGAAGAATGAGAGGGGCGCTCTGGTTGCTATGATCAACAAAGTGAATTTTAGACCTAGACAGTATTCATACATGTGGCCCTAAATGTCAGAAGATCAAATGACTAACGCCATGTTTAGTCCATGGGAGTCATTATGATAGGCAGGAAAGTGGGCTGTACCATTTTTATTTATTTCCAGATAGGAGTCTACTGCATTGGTATAAAAGAGGTACAGAAGCAGAATTCTTAATACAAGTATATTAAAAAATCTTATGATCTTCTAGCATATACACAACAGATAAAACCAATATAAAGTGGACAACCCCTTTAATATTAATAGTCTATCTTTCTATAAACCCTGAAAATAAAGATCAATTTACTTCATTTAGGATAACTTACTTTAAGGTCTTTGGTTATCTTTATGTTTTAGCTTAGTATGTATTATACTTAGGCATGTAACACATTGAAATATACAACAGATGTATTTTAATCTAAACTGTACAATGTACTGACATACTTTGCCCCTCATTAAATAATTTCTAGATAGTGTGTGGTACTGTATCATTATGTAATTTAATTCCATTTGAATGTTATTTATTGAAGGCACTTTTGTAGGTCTGTTATACAAATATACAGTTGAAACCAGAAGTTTATATACGCTATATAAAAAGATACATATGCATGTCTTTCTCACTATCTGACATGAAATCAGAATGAACCTTACCTGTTTTAGGTCAATTAGGATTACCATAATTATTTATATTTGCCAAATGCCAGTATAATGAGAGAGATAATTGAAGGCATTTTTATTCCTTTTTGTAGTCAAAAGTTTCCAAACATTTCACTAGTATTTGGTAGCATTGCCCTTAAACTGTATGACTTGGGTCAAACATATTGGATATCCTTCCACAAGCTTCACACAGTAACTGATAGGAATTTAGGCCCATTCCTCCTGACAGAACTGGTGTAATTGAGCCATGTTTGTAGGTCTCCTTGCTCACACCTGCCTTTTCAGCTTTGACCATAAATTTTCAATAGGATTGAAATCAAGGCTTTGTGACTGACACTCCATAACATTGACTTGGTTATCCTTAAAGAGTACCTATCACCTCCAGGGAAACCTCATGAAATAACAGTAGACTAAAATACAAACTCTTCCTTAAATATGCTTCATTAGGGAAATCAAAGCATTTCACCTGTAAATCTGTTTTAAAAAAAGCGCTGGCCCTTTAAGACAGCTCTGAAGTCGGCAGCATGTGACAGCTTGATGGATGACAGTTGTATCTAATCTCCTGCCTCTGAGCTGGAAGAGTCCACTGTGCAGGGGGGAGCCTGTAAGTCTACATCAACATCATGTGTACATTGATTTTCTCTGGGCTGCTATGTCTGTGATGGATATAACACTAGCAGCAGTGTAATGTAGATGCCTATAAACCCTGTCACACTATGTCCTCAGTGTTCCTGTTGTACTGTATGCAGCAGCTATGTCCGCAGCTCCCCACTGCACAGGTTGTATAGCTCAACAGAAAGAATCACTGCTTCATACAGAGCTTTGCTTAGAAAGTAAAAGCAAAATCTATTCCCCTGTATTATTGACTTGAGCCCTCTGCATTGCTAATGACATGTATTTAGTTTTATAATTTCATCTACTACTAGCCACTTTGTAACCAGTTTGGCAGTATGCCTCAAGTCATAGTCTATTTGGAAGATCCATTTCCACCCAAGCTTTAACTTCCTGACTGATGTCTTGAGATATTGCTTCAGTATTGCCACATAACCTTCTTTCCTCATGATGCCATCTACTTTGTGAAGTGCATCAGTCCTTCTGCAGCAAAACAAGCCCACAAAATTATGCTGCCACCCCTGTGTTTCACAGTTGGGATGGTGTTCTTAGGCTTTCAAGCTTCTCTCCTTTTCCTTCAAACGTAACGATGGTCATTATGGCCAAACAGTTCAATTTTAATTTTGCCAGTCCACAGGACGTGTCTCCAAAAATGTAGGTCTTTGTTCCTGTGTGCATTTGCAAACATTAATATGGCTTTTATATGTTTTTTTTTTTTTGGAGTAATGGCTTCTTCCTGACAGAGTGGCCTTTCAGCCCATGTTGATACAGTACTTGTTTCACTGTGGATAATAACACAATCTTACCAGCTTCCACCAGCATCTTCACAAGATCTTTTGCTTTTGTTCTTGGGTTGATATGCACATGTCAGACCAAAGCACGTTTATCTCTGAGACACAGAACCCGACTCCTTCCTGAGTGGTAGGATGGCTGGACATTCCCATCTTGTTTAGCTGATTTCTTTAGACTATCCCATGATGTTATACACAGAAGCAGTGTGTTTCTGGTGTGAATTAAAATACATCCACAGGTGTTTCTCTGATTAACCCAGATGTTGCCAATAAACCTATCAGAATCATCCAAAGATATGACATCATCACATGGGCTGTCCCAAATTGTTTAAAGGCATAGTAATCATAGTGTGTGTAAACTTTTGACTTTGCAGAAAGTAATAAAAACGCCTTAAAAAAATTCTCTCTCTCATTATACTGGCATTTTGCAAATATAAATAATTTTGGTAATCCCAATTGACCTAAAACGGGTAAGGTTTAGTCTGATTTAATGTCAGAAAGTGAGAAAAATATGTATATGTGTCTTTTTATAAAGTGCATGTAAACTTCTGGTTTTAACTGTACAGACCTTGCGTTTTTGTTGCATCTATCATGATTCTATAAAAGGACTTTTGGGCACCATTACAGTGTGCTTGCCTTGAAATTTTGGCAAAAATACCTCATACTATCGCATTTGATTTTCCGATAAAAAACTGATCCTGGGTTGCCCCTTAAAAAAAAAAAAAAAACCAACACAAATAATCCTCCACCAGACTACACTATAGTTCGAAAAATATATTTACAGTCTATTACAAATATTACAAATGGAAGGGTCAATGAAATGGAAATATCGTAAATGTATTTTACTATATTTAAGGAAACATCTTAGAAATGACTTTTTTTATTCTAACAATCAAATAAATAAAATGTCATAAAATAACAATGTACAGAGATTAAAATGACTGGAAATTAAAGTAAGCAGAAGAGTATATCCATTTGTGTTATCTGCAGCCATCTTTGGTCCTATATGGTAAAATACATTGTGAAGCATTGAAATACCTGTTTTTATGAACCTCTGCAAGTAAAATAGAAAAATATAGTGCATTTTTTATGTATTCAGAGCTCACTACAGAGAAATGTGTATACAAAACAAGACAGTATAAATAAAATTTACACACTTTACACTGAAACATTTACAATTGTGTGGATGCCCACATAATCAAAGAAGACCAAATTCTGATTGATCCTTGGGATCTCTCTTTAAACAAACCAAATCTGTTCTACAAGATGGGTGGTCCACCATCTAAACATATTTTACAAATATATTTCTTACTCTAAAGGTATGCACAAAGGGAATATCTAGAAAGACACAATTTATTATTGCTTCAGGTAGACAGAAAAAAAAACCCTCTGTTCATCAAGTACCTATCAGTTTAAAAAAAGCTCAGTTCTAAATAACTTCTGTCTTAAGATGTCCATCTTTTGAATGGTAAAGTAATGAGCTACCCTTGTCACCCTGATATATAGAGCTAAATATAAAATCTAAAACCGTACAATCAAACATGGATTGCATTCAACAATATCTTGTATAAAATATATTTTGGCTATTTCAAATCTATCGTTGTACAAAAAAAATGTAGATTCCTCAGTCACCTTGCACTTGTTTGCAGGCAGTGAAAGGTTTAGACAGTGACTATGCCACGACAGTCTTTTGTTTGCTTTTTTATTTAACTTGACATTCGCATAGGGAAGGCTTTGTATTTTACAGTACTATTTTCTAGTATGTAGGTTAGGAGACCCTGTTTTTTCAGAGAATTTTATAACTCTCAATTTTAGCAATTTTTCATGACTTAATATTTTTACTATTTATTCTGTATTAAAGGTGCCATGGCCGCACGGAGTGCCATTATTGCTTTGTATTCAGCAAGTTCTTAGAAAATATGTAAAAATAAATGGTTATTAACCTGCAGAGTTTTTACTTGCCTGCTGTTGATTTGCCAATGTCTACATAGATATCTAAGTAAAATGCCAGAATAACAGCATTCAAAATATAACTCTAACCATGCTAATGATATTAGTCTCCTAATAAATGTGCAATTAAATATACCGACCAACCCACTTCAAAGAAAGAAAAATCTAAGGAGAATAACACATTAAAAAATAAGATTATATAATAAAACACAGCTTAAGGAAAATAGTTTTGCCGTATTTACCAATAATCTTGAGATTTTGTCCAACAAATATATTCTTCTTTAAAATGAATTATGTACAGTACATTTGAAAAAGTCCATTGGGCAAAAAGGAGGTTAGAGAGCTCTATTTGTCCTTAATTCAGGTAGTACTTTGTTATTACTGCTGTTATCCTTGCCACATGAGTCTGATCCAATTTCTCTCTCAGGAAATGTCTGGTGGCACTTAGGAGTTCAAGTCTGTAGGTGCTTGAGGATCTAGTTGGTTTTTATCTACTGCAAAATGCTGTAGTAGAGAGGACTCAGTTAACTGAGCAGATTCTAGCAGCAGTTCTTGTGTAGTGAAGGCCAGTGCTGTTGTCTCATAGTCTTACCTCCCTCGTGAGGGAGGCCTGTCTATCACACCTGTATTCCAGTTCCATGAAGGTGTATCATTTGTGCTCTCATAGTCTGAATACTGCTCATGATTTTCTTCTGATGACCAACCAATGAAATTCCTAAGCTCATGACATCACTGCAAAGGAAACAAAGTTATGTAGTTTAAGAAAATATATCAAATAAATTATATGAATAGGTGCATCAATTACATACAGACAGACTTAGGGCTTGTATATTTAGGCTTCATGTACAATCTCTAAGGGAGCTTAATGTTTGATCTAAACAACACTGATTACTGAATAGTGATTCAATACTCACAGAAATATATGGGCTTATACATATCTGAGTACTTATATGCCTTTTTCATGGCATGTTCAGTCAAATTCCTTATAAAAGACGTTTTTAAACATATAACCATTGTGTATGGACTCCATTCAAGAGCGTGTATGCCCAAGGCTTTGTGCCCTAAAGCTATGTCTACACAGCACAAGAACACCATCAGATTTTTGGCGGTTTCAGTATTTTGAAACCACCGAGAATCGGACAGTACACTATGCTGCATAGACAGCAAGGAAAAACTAGTGTTGTAGTCTATACAGGATGGGTTTTTAACCACCGTATTAAAAATCCGGCAGAATATGCAACATGCTGTATATTCCGCTGGAATCCCGGCTGACGGCAAAAACTAAAACCGACTGCGGTTTCTGCGCAAATAAGCACCAAAAACCATGGTCCTACATTGGACAAGATACTGTCGGCTTTCCGACGTATTTTGTCCTATTCTGTGTGCATTTAGCCTGAGGCTAGCTCTACACTGCATAGGACAAAAAACTGATCGGAGACCAAATCCTAAAAACCAATATGAACCTGAGAATTTTGTCACTTTTTTGTCCAAATCAGCTGGTTTCCAACCATTTTTTTGTAGTGGTTTTTATTTTTTCTATTGAGGCTTTTGCCGTGTTTTTTTTGGGCATTATTTCAAGCAGTTTTCACTGTTTTTAAATAGGTGGGACATATATCTTTGTTTAAAAACTTGTGCGGTTTTTCAGCAGAACAGCACCAAAAAATGTCCAGTGGTTTACATGGACTTCAATTTCAATGGACTTCAATGGACTCTTTCAGATTTTACAACATGTTCCTAAAACCGCCCAAAACCGACTGGAAAAAAAACAACCCATGTAGGTCGTCTTTTGTATTAAAGTCTATGTGAACTGTTTTTCATTGGCTTTTCAGAAGTTTCTAAATACTAAAACCGCAGAAAATCCAACGGAAAACCTGTACTGTGTAGACATAGCCTAACAGTTAAGTGCTTGTTGCTATACCATTTCCTTCATACATACTTAATTGTCATTCCAGCAACAGCTTCAAGTGAATTGTATCCTGCAGAGCTGAAGTTTTCCTTATATCGTTCCATCTTAATAGCTTCTAACCACTCTCCAACAGAACAGAAGGTTGAGAAATCGGGGGTGTTCTGGTCCAGAAGTGGGCTGACCGGTCTAAATATTTTAAAAAGATAATACAGTTAATTTGAGCCATAATGCTTGCCATTTTTTCCTGTCAGAAGAGTGATTTTGGACAGATCTGTAGTGCACAAGTAGAAATACCCCTACGCACTACCCTGTTTCCCTGAAAATAAGACAGTGTTCCATATTAATTTTTGCTCCTAAAGACGAGCTAAGACTTATTTTTAGGGGATTTTTTTTTTCTATGAACAAGAATTCACATTTATTGTGAAACAAAACATCAACATGTATTAATATACTGTAGTGATTTCATCACAAACATCAGCGTAAGCAGCCAAACTCTGAATTTCATAACTAAAAATGCACTATGTCTTATTTTCAGGGGTGTCTCATTTTCAGGGAAACAGGGTATTATAAGATGAAAAGATGAATAACGTGTAGACTGATACAGCACAAAATGTGGTGTTTATAGTAGCTTTAAGGCATGTCTTGTTATTGTGCCAAATTAGCAGATAGCAGTCATACTTTGGTCCTGGAGCCTTAGTGGGGACAAAAGCCCCCTTTTTTTTTGTCAAATTAGAAGACATCAGAATTATACAGTATCTCACAAAAGTTAGTGCACCCCTCACATTTTTGTAAAAATCTTATTATATATTTTCATGGGGCAACACTGAAAATATGACATTTTAATACAATGTAAAGTAGTCAGTATACAGCTTGTATAGCAGAGTAAATTTGGTGTGCACGCAAAACAACAACACACAGCCATCAATATCTAAACCACTAGCAAGAAAAGTGAGTACACCCCTAAGTGAAAATGGACAAAGTGTCAATATTTTGTGTCCACCATTATGTTCCAGCATTGCCTTAACTCTCTTGGCCATAGCGTTAATGTAGCTGGTGGATTTTGAGCACCTCCACCTTTCATTTGAGGATGCTCCACAGATACTAAATGGGGTTAGATCGGAGACGGGTTTGGGCCAGCCCCAGCAACTTAACTTTATTTTCTTTACAACAAGGGTTGTTTTGGGGTGTTTTATCGTTATCATTTTGGAAAATTGCTTTGCAGCTCAGAATTAAGGGGATCATGCTCTGCTTCAATATATCACAGTACAAGTTGGCATTCATGGTTCCTGTGATGTAGAATTCACTTTATTCCATTCCCCACTGTCAGTTTCTCCCCCCAACCTTTCTGAATCTATTCGGGCACACTTCCCCCCCACGCAAAAAGCTCAATTTACACCGTAACGAAGCCCATGTAAACCCTTTTCTATCGGACGTCGCCACAGCAGGTGGGCAACTCATGAAAAACCCTCATAACCCAAATTTACCCGAACAAATGGTATCCCCCGCTTCAAAATCCACCCCAATAAACCCAAGGGTCGTCTCCGATTTCATATCGTTTTCATAGGCGATCCCTCATAACTGTGGTGGGGGTTCTACAAAAAATATAGAGCTCCCCGCACGCAACCCCCTTTTCCCTTTTTCCAGGACGCCGGGGGACGGAGATACCCAGAACCGGCTAGGGTCCAGAAGAAAACATTTTGATATCCAGGCGTCAGAAAGCCCAGACGGTTTGGATGGTACCAAGTGCAGGTCGTGAAAGGGCCCCTGCCGAGTTATTGCCCATTTTTGGGTTTTGCACAAATGAAATACCTGGGGGGAGGATTAAACCCGCCCCAGGGGTTGAGGGGCCTGCCCGGGGGCCGCCCCTCGCAATATAAGCCAGGACCAAGTTGGTTTTCCTGTTTGACCCAGAGGAGGGGGGTGCCTAAGACGGGTCCTGACATCTAAAATCAGCAGGGGCCCACATCTCCCCCATGCCCCGGGCCCAAGCAAGCACACGGTAACTTATTTTTTACAACTCCCTTTGTCTGAAACTCCAAAAATTGTTTTTTGCATTGTCTCCTACCGTTATTTTTACCACGTGATATATTATCTGTTAGGTGCCCCCCACGGCAAATTTTAAATCTATAAACTTTAATCTGGTTTATCGCTTGATAAAACGGCCTCACACGCCTAAACTCTCTATGATATATGCTACCCCAAGGCTGGTTTGGGCTTTGTTAAAAGTTTGGTCACGGACCTCTTATAACTAAACAAAAATGGGGGGCCCCCGTCGGGGTTCGGGGAACAGGAGGGGTTTTTTCTTTTCCCCTCCCTGGTTCTCCCTTGTGCTGGGTGGGAAAGGGAAAACACGGACTAGGCTGTTTTGTCAAAATTTTTGGTGGGAGCGGGGGGATCAAGAAAAATAGTGTTGTGAGTGTTTTGTCCCGTACTCCCAAAACACTAAGGTTTGCCAGAGTGGGTTTTGTGGGGGCTTAAGATTAACTCAGCACTAACCAGCAGTGAAATACAAATTTTTGGGTGCTTCAGGTTGCGGTTTTTGTGTAAGTAGCCCAGTTTTGCTTGCAAGGAGGGCTGTCCGGCAAGGGGCAGACTGTAGGCCAAGAAACAGTCGTAAAAGGGGAGCCAGGGGGGACTGGCCCCCAGACCAGGCTATGGACCATAAGGCAATTGGGCCCCCAGAGCCCGCAGGTGGGGGCCAAAGACTCCCAAGGGAATATCCCGCAGCTCCCCGGCAACTTGAGGTGGAGACCTCGACCCCTACAAGGCCCTCCTGGTTTGCAAACGTTGGGAGCTTTTGGAGGACGTCACGTGAGCTGACCATCAATTGCAGGTGCTTCAGCTGGAAAAGGAAAGCCCACCCCACCCATCAAGATTCGAGACCCAGGCCCCAAATTAGGGGGGAGGATTTCCCATGTGGATAAGGGGGAGACCTGGACCCCTTTCCCGCTGGCATTTGAAAAGATCTGCCCCCCAGCCCCTGGCCTGGGGGACCAGGGGTTCGGTTTTCCCCGGACTCCTCGCCGAGGTAAAGCTCGGGAAAATCTTGGGGGACCTGCCCAGCGGTCCACCCTGACCTACGGGAATCAACAGGCATGACCCGGCAGTACTTTCCACTCCTGAGATTAAGGAAGAACCCCGGATTTTTGCGCGGGCCCTACAGACACGGGGCCACCACATGGGGGCCCCTCCAGAGAGCATTCGACCAGTGGACCCGGGGCTAAAGATCACCACCGTCCAGCACTGAAGGGCTATCGCCACGGAGAAGTTTTTGTGGACTCCCCAGGGACCTCCAGCACTTTTCGGACCGGAAGCCCAGAGGGGGCCCCCCAAGCAACCTCCGCGGATAGTATGCCAACAATCGGGCCCGGAGGCCAGGAAGACACCACTGGAGAGGGGGGAAAGAGCCTGCAGGGCCAGTTTCCCTCCCCCAAGCCAGGGGCCCCCCACCCCATGCTTCCACATTGTGGGGGAACCCCGACCTGTCCCCTTTGAAAAACACCCCGGACATTTAAAAAACCCGCAGTCCCCGCGCCAGAAGGGCCCGTCCCAGTCCCCTTTCCCAAGGGCCCCCCCAAATTTTTTGTGTGGGGGTTGGGGTGGGCCCCTTGAAAACTCCAACCCATTAACCGTTGGCCCGTCGGTTCCCAAGGGACTCTTGGACACCGGGGCGGAGATGACGGGGTGCGGCCTGAGCTGGTGTCCCCAGGGAATATCCCCGGGAAAACTTCCCTGTCTCCGGGGAAATAGGAGGCTTTTGTCCCGGCCTGAAGTTGCCAGGGTGTATTTGGACTGGGGTGCCGGCGGGAATGCGGGAGGTTGAGTGTCCCGGCCGAAATTCGGCTATTTGTAGGGACAGACTTGGGGCGGCGGTAGCCCATTTTTGAGGCCCCTAACCCCCAAAGGCCTGCCCCCCCAAAATTTGGATATGTCACCAACCTTTTTTAATTTCAAACAATGTCATTAAATGCATATGAGGGGAGTAGGGGGGTGGGTGAATGGGTGTCCCTCTCCATCATGTGGAGGGAGATAAGGTACAGGTTGCAAATAGGGCAGCAGGATGGCCCAGCAACCCGCTGGGATTTGTTGCCCCCTTTGATTGGCATCAGGGGGGAAAAACAGGGGAGACACGTGGGGGGGGAGCAGCGGGTGAGAAGGGCTCCCGGGAAGGGCCACAGGGCAGGTCTCCCACAACAGATGGGGAAAAGGGCCCAATTGGGCCAAGCAATGGCGACTTAATAGACGCCGAGGGGGGGGACCCCACCAGGGGTTGCAGGGGGTCGTGGCCGCTGTCACGCGCAGTGGGAAGGGCCAAAAAGGCCCCTCGGGGCCCCGAGGAAATCCCCCCATGAACCAGGTAAGGCCGGGGGAAGGTGAGGGCCAGGAAAAGGGCCCCAGGGAACCGACAGATGACGGGGGCAGTCTCATCCATTCTGCGCCCGTTAGTCGAAGTTTCGGGCACTTTTAGCGGCTGAGACACCTGAAAGCTTTCAAGGACAGGCGCACAGCCACCCTTGGACTCAGAACCGCCGGGTGGTCTGGGCCCAAGGACGCTGTCCCAACGTGACGGTCCGCCCGGGGTTCACCGGGAGGCGTGGCCCGGGGACCAGGGTTGGGGTCCCCTACCGTTCAGGGCGGAGTTTTGGGTTCGCACGAAATTTCCGAGGTCGGACCCTAGGATCACCAAGAAAAAGGGGAAAGGCTGGCCCAGCATTTCTACTGGCCAAAGATGGGGACGATGTGGCTCCTACCCGTTCGGGGGGTGGGGAAGGGGGGCCGAGGCCCAAACCCCCAACGTCCCTCTGCCTATATAGACAAAAGCCTTTCGGAGGGGGGGGTGGGGATTTTAAATTTGGACCGTGTCCATTCCCAGGCACTGGGGAAAAGCTTCAAACTACGGGGAGTAACTACGCCCCTTGAACCCCCGGAAGCGGTAGCCTTGTGTCCATAGGGCCCCACAAGGGGCCCCCGGCCTTAATGGATTTTCTCCCAGTGGGCTTTCCCAGGGAAAGCTCATGACGGGGGACCCTTTCATGTCGCAGCAATGGAGTCCCTGTGTAACTGATACAGGTCAACATCGGTGGCCCGCCCGTCCACCCAAATAATGGCCTGTGTGAACGGGTTTTAATGCACCGAAGCAGATCTTAAAAATGTTTGGGCCACCCACGGGCGCACGGGACTACCCCCACCCTACTTTTCGCATACCCGGGGAATTCCCCAAACCTCAAGGGTTTTTTCTCCCCCGAGCTCCTTAGGGGACGTTTTTCGGGACCCCTGGTCTGGGGGGAGGCCTTGGGAAGGAGATTAGCAACCCCCGGGGTGGTTTTTATTGATATGCGTGCGCTTCCGTGACAAAATGCAGGCCTACCAGCTAGTGCACGAGAATATGGACAGGCCCCGCCACAAACGTGGGTACGACCAGAACGCTTGTGAGGGGGAACCTCAGGGGGGGCAGAAAATGTGGGTCCCCCGGTCCCCGTACCACAGGGCAAGCTTCAGGGACCTGGGGCCCATATGTCGTGCACCACAGCTCAACGCAGTCACGTACCCGGGCACCCCGCCCCAACCGGGGGAAGGGGGAAGGCCTTCCACGTGACATGATGAAGGGCCCCATGAGCGGAGGTATGTGCCCTTCCGTTGCAAAACCCGCCCCAGAAGGTGGACGGAAACCCTTTTTGGGCCCTTGCTTTTCCCCCTCAGGCAGGTGGGGCCATAGAGGATGGGGATTTGTGGACAGCTCCTGGGGGACCAACGGGCCCCTGTTGGCAACCCTCTACCCCTTTTAGCATTGTTCACGAAAGTGCCTGGGAAGGACGGAGTCACCGTCCATTTACGTGGACACCGGGGGGTCACCCCCCAATCCCGGGGTTCAGCATATCGGATCTCCCCCCGAAGTGCAGCAGCAATGCGGGGGGAGATTGGGAAAATGCGAAGTGGGGGCATCCAGGCGTCCAACAGGCCTGGGCCCGTCTGTGTCCTCGTCCCCAAAAGGTCGGACCACCCATTTTGCGTGGACTCAGGGGGCCTCAAACTGTACGGGCATGATTAAACCCCTGCCACGCATCGATGACCCTCATCAGTTGGGCCGGGGCCAAGTACCTGACCCTCATGGATCTGACCGGGGATACGGAGATTCCCCGACCCTGAGGAAAGGAAGTTTTTTGCCTTTTTCACCCCAAATTCGGCTGTAAGTCCAAGTCATGCCTTTCGGCATGAAAAATTTCCCCTGCCCCTTTTCACGATGGGCAACACCGCCAAGGGACTTGAAGGTTTTGTGGCTGCGTACCTGGATGACATACCTTTTCAGTCCCACCCCGGGAGGACCACCTCCAACCTTAACGCAGGGGCTTGACGTATCGCCCGGGAGGGTTGACCCCAAGCCGGGAAAAAAGCCCCCTTTGGCATGAGTGAGGTCCCTACCTGGGGCACCGGGGGGGGGGGGGGGCCTTTAAGCCAGACCCGGAAAAAAAGGATGCCATCGAATCCTGGCCCACCCCCAGGACCAAGAAACTGGTGATTCCTTCCCGGCACCCCTGGGTACTATAGGAGGTTTGTTCCACACTAAGTAGCCTGGCAAAGCCCCTGACAACCTCACCAGGAAAGGTTTCCCTCCGCAGTCCATTGGACAAACGATGCGGACGGTCTTTCCCAAACCCTCAAGGCCCCCTTTGTCCAGCTCCCCATAATACAAACCGCCGACTTCCACCAGTTTTTTTAGTACAAACCCAACCCTGACTTTGGGCCCCGGTTGGTCACCAGTGGACACAAAGGACAGGAACTCCCTTAGTACCGGCCGGGAAACTTTGCCGAGGGAAGTGGCCTATTCCCCCTGGAAAAAAAAATCCCGGGATATGTGGGTAGCGCTCAGCCCCATTTTAACGGGGGGCATTTCATTGGGGACAAGACCAAACCCCTTTAGCTGGCACACACGGTCTCCGGGAACCCAAAGGGGGGTTTCTACGTGGGGCCCGTGTTCCAGGTACAATTGTCATTTGCCAGGAAGGGGCCGAGACCACGGCAAACCCCAGGGTTTTTCCCCCCAAGGGGAGGGATCAGGTGGGGTGGGTGGAGCACCCGGGTAGGGCTCCCCCCTAGCGCCTCAAAAGGGGGGGAGTGTATGTAAATTCACTTTTTTCCATTCCCCATGTCAGTTTCTTCCCCTCAACCATTCTGTTTATCAGAGCACAGCTTCCCCCACCACAGACAAGCTCAAATTTTCACAGTAACGAAGCCCCGGTAAAAGCTTTTCTATAGGGAAGTCGCACACCCGGGGGGCAACTCATGAAAAAGACCCCATGAATCCAATTAGCCCGAACAAATGTAAAATCCCAGTTTTAAAAACTCCCCGCAATATAACCCAGAGGGTCGTCTCCCATTTTCATATCGATTCTAGGCGTCCCTCATAACTGGGGGTGGCGGGGTTTAAAACACAAAATATAGAGTTCCCGCAGCACACCCCCCTTTTTCCCCGGGTTTTTCCCGGAGCCAGGACGGGATTCCAAACCGGGCCTACGGGGCCCCAAGAAAAGCATGTTTGATATCCCGGCGTAGGAAAGCCCAACGGGTTTGGATGGACCCACCGGGGCAGGTCTGGCCCCAAAGCCCGCCCAGTTTTCGTCCATTTTTGGTTTTTTCATCAGAAACTGCCCATACCTGAGTGGGAGGGGTGCATAGGGCCTCCCCCGGGGGGGTTTTGTAGGGGGGGCTGCCCATGGGGTGCCCCTCGCAGATATAAGCCCCGGGGCCAGAGTTTGGGTCCCTTCCCTTTTGATCCAGGGAGGGGGGTGCCCGAAGCAATCCTGACATCATACTACAGCCAGGCCATCTGCCCCCCCATGGGCCCGGTCCCCCCAAAAAAAGCACACGGTTAAATTGATTATTCTAACTCCTTTTGTCTGTACTCCCTAATTGTTTTTCATCGTCTTTCCCACCGAAAATTTTTATCCATCTGTTAATTATCTGTTTTAGGTCCCTCCACGGCTAATTAAATCTAAAAACTTTAACTGATTATCTGTCTTATCAAAGGGGCCTCACAAAGCCTAAAACCGTCTATGATATTACTACCCCAAAAGGGTGGTTTCGGGCCCTTTTTAAATTGGGTCACGGACCCGTCTTTTAACTAACTAAAACTGGGGGCAGCCGTTCAGGGTTCGGCGAGGAGAGTGTTCTCTCGTCCTCCCTTTTCTCCCTGTCCGTGTGGGCCCAAAGGGTAAACACGACTAGGCGTTTCGCACGTTCCCACAATGAACTGTAGCTTTCCACAGTAGCATTCATGCAGCCTCAAACCATGACACTCCCATCACCCTGACTACAGGCAAGACACACTTGTCTTTGCACTCTTCATCTGATTGCTGCCTCACACGCTTAACACAATCTGAACCCAAAAAGTTTATCTTGGCATCATTAGAGCACAGGTTATGATTCCAGTAATCCCCTCCTTAATCTGCTTGTCTTCAGCAAAATGTTTGCGGGCTTTCTTGTGCATCATCTCTAGAAGTCTCTTCCTTCTAGGACAACAGCCATACAGACCAACTTGATGCAGTGTGCACTGTATGGTCTGAGCACTGACAGGCTGTCTCTCCACCCTTGTTACCTCTACAGCAATACTGGCAGCACTCATATGTCTATTTTGAAAAGACAATCTCTGTATAGGATGCTCAGCATGTGCACTCAACTTCTTTCGTCAACCATGGTGAGGCCGGTTCTGAATGGAACCTGTCATGTTAAACCATTGTATGGTCATGGCCACCATGCTGCAGGTCAGTTTCAGTGTGTTGGCAATCTGTTTATAGCCTAGGCTATTTTTATGGAAAGCAAAAATAATTTTTCAGATCCTCAGAGAGTCCTTTGCCATAAGGTGCCATGTTGAACTTTCAGTGACCAGTATGAGGGAGTTTGAGAGCGATTAAACCAAACTGAACACACCTGCTCCCTGTTCACACCTGAGACCTTCTAACACTAAAGAGTCACAGGACACCCATGACACCATGGAGGGAAAATGGCATATTAGGCAAAATTTGATCATTTTTACTTAGGGGTGGACTGACTTATTTTTAGTAGTTTGCACATTGATCACTGTGTGTTCAGTTATTTTGAAGGCACGTCAAATTTACATTGTTAAACAAGCTGTATACTGACTACTATGTTTCAAAATGTCGTGCTAAGGAGCATAAGTGCATAGTGTGTGTGTGTGTGTATATATATATATATACACACACACATATATATATATATATATATATATACACACACACATCTAGCAGAATATACAGATATCAGTATCTGCATGCTAAAGAGAGGTATTATTCAAAAATCTATTACATTAAGTTAAGCCAATTTTATTGCAGCTGCAGCCAAATTACATTTTGGCCTCTGAATGCATTGTTCTTTTGGAATAGATGGGTAAAAAATATTTTAGTTCAAGTAATATGTCAGCTAATAAATGTGAAAGAAAATTAGACCAAAGATACAAAAGTTCTATGTGCATAACACATGGTGCACTTTATAAAAAAAAAACATAAACAAAAAAAACTGCAGTAGATTTGAATCCTGTGTTATAACTTGATGGTTAAAGTCTTGGCAGTTTTCCCAGGTTTCTTCTTTTAAACTCAGTAATTTAAAGAAATGTAATTTCAAAACTGATGATCCACAAATGACTTGGGAAGAATATACAGGAGTACCGGATAAACACAATCTTTATACAATTAAAGCTGACATTTACTATCTTAAGGAATTTCATAGTATCCCTCCTCAATATGTCTGTACATTTCTGAGAATAACTGTGTTAGCCATGTTATGCTAATCATTTTGCTAAACATGCAGCAAAAAGATATTGAGCCAAACAAAAGCTCATTGATTGTTTTTTTTAAAATTCTGTAGTCTAAGTATGCGACAGGATAAAAAAAGTCGAATTCTAGAGTGGACAAGGAATTTAATATACACTTAATTGACATACATTTGTTAAATACAGATATAGCAGTATTGAATCTGGCTATAGCCGTACTCAATGAATTTAGTCAAACAGTCACATCCTAACAAAAAGTTACCGTGTGTTGGAATAACTCTCTCTAACATTATCACCAATGCTTAGAAGCATGCACAATCATCATTTCCTGTCTTTTATGAGCATGAGTCACAATAACCAGCAACGCTAATTTGTGCCTTACCTGTGCTATATGTAGCTTTCCTTCTCTGCAGCTGAGCAGCAGTATTTCCTGTCTGAAAATGGCTCCTCTTTCCTCAGTAAAAGTATAAACCCCAGAATCATTTGCTGTTCTTTGACTTCTTCTTCCCTCCCAACCTCAGTCTCAACGAAAAACTGTCAACACACAGAGCTTCTAATCTACCCATTAGTAAACAGCGGATGTAGAGGTGTAGAAATCCCAGAGAAATGTAATAAATACACTAGTAGAAGTGTAGTTCAACATTAGAAATGTAAAAAACAAAATATAAACACATAATTCACATTAATGACGTTTAGACTTCAACGAGTGGACTTCTCTATTTATAAAAATCCTAGAAAAAAACAAAGTTGTCCATTTCGATTTTTTTATTATTTTATAAGTCAACCTTGTTATAATTAGAAACATATAATCGCTTCTTCCAAACAGAGACGTCATGTCACTGCCTGACTTCTCTTCCGAATAGTGATGTTAGGCAATGGATCGTGACTGCTGCAGCAGTGAAGTCCCCATTTGGAAGAAAAGAAAAGAAGACTAGCGAAGAGTGAAGAAGGCGCAACACTGGATCTGCGGTGATTCGAAAGGGTAGTATAAGTTTTTTTTATTCTTTAGTTGGCTTACCTGTTACAAGTTCCCATTGGCGTTTTCAAGCTGTTGGGATTGCGGATCATTTTGTCGAGAATACCAACAATCTGCTCAAATTTAGGTCGTTCCCCACGTTCTTTTTGCCAGCAATCTAACATAAGCTGGTGAAGACCTGTTGGACAATCCATTGGTGCTGGCAACCGGTAACCCTCCTCAATAGCTTTTATAACCTACGACAAAAGGAATGTCAGTTCTATAACTGTAAAGAAACAGTGTGTAGTATTTAGAAAATGTAGATTATAAACCAGCCCTTTTGTTATAAAAGTATGATTTGGTTTAGTAGACCGATGCTATTTTCTAATCTATCTATATTTTCCTGCAGATTGTTAATTAGGGATCCCATGCTCTTGTTCCTTGTTATCTACAGCCAATTACATTGTATGCTTTTTTTGTTAAAGCACTAACAAATGATGAATGATCCAAAAAGGTGTTTTGTGAGTTGCTGATGGTTTTGCCAGCAAAAGCGTGACACTGTCACCTGTTAACTTCTCTCATTAAAGGGGTTTTGCCACGATGTAATGTTGATGTGGGATCCTCCAAATTGGGTATTTAATCACTTTTCTACATATATGTGATTACAAAAAGTGAAGTCTCAGAGCTACAGCTTTCTTTACAAGCCCTTAGTTACTTACAAGTTTGCATTAGACATGACCATCTCCAGCTGACAGTAGCTGATCTTGTGCGACTTGGTTATCTGCACTTCTATCTGATGACAGAGGAACATGACGAGCTTCAAGGGCTGTAGAGAACAGGAGTTGTGTCTTTTGTATAGAGAAGCCACTGGTTCTAATGTTTTATTTGAGTACATATTGCACAACACATCCTGCTTCCTCGATACTACTCAGGAGCTAGCAATGGGCTGTGGAGAAAGATGTTGTGTCTTTTGTATAGAGAATCCACTGGTTCTAATGTGTTAGTTGAGTACACATTGCACAACGCTCCCTGCTTCCTCATAGTTGCTGCTCAGCCTCCCTCCCTCTCGTCTGTGAGGCTGCTGTGCTTTGTTTATAGTCTCTCCTGATCATATTAAGAGGTAATGACATCACTTCGTGGCAAAACCCCTATTATTGATACTGATTGTATCTTCATACACACTTATGAATTGTAACGATTGACCAATAAAAACAGCCAAATAATTTAGCAAAAATTGTACCCTGTACACTCTTCCATGTGCACTGGCATTACCTGTACTGCACATATTATGCATTGGATCATTATACTTGCACACAAGTTATTCTTATATCATACTACCCCTTGCTTAGTGTTTTATGCATGTGATAAACATTTACAATAAACACATTATATATAAAAAATAGAACAAAAAGTAAATGTAAACCACTGACCATAGGACTCTAAGAATGTTTTCGAAATCAGATAACTATTTTATTGAATATGAATAGTAACAGCTAATTCAACCAAAGCAACTTTTATCGACTTCATGGGGAGAAGGTACGTATTATTACACTGTCACCAGAAATAACCACTTTCAAAAACGGAGAAAGAGAAAAATCTCCTAGAAAACTCAACAATTCATTCAATGCCGCACACCTATGATAACATAACAAAAAGAGTTAAATGTGATCCCACTGTGGTTTTGTGCCGACTCCTGCTTTCATAATAGAGAAACCTTTAACTGCAAATGTGGTGGTTAAGTTAAAACATATTACTGCAAACTTCATTAAACCCTGGAGACCTTAGTAGAAATGCACAGAGAGAATCAATCAAGGGGACATGTAAAAGGTTAGAATGATGTTATAAGGTAATTCATGTTACTGACATTGAGTTATAAAGCACTTGGAAAAAACACTGGTGTAGTATTCATGTTCTTGAATATCATGCAGTGAAGGATTGTCTGAAATTGACTTGTGGAAAGACTGCGACACAAAAGACTTTCTCAACCTTAACAGGGGAAACAAGTTTGACTGGTGAGCGGCAATTAATTCTTATCATGATGGCAATCCAGCAAAATGAAAGGACTATTTATTAAATAAAATAGATTTTTATTCACAAGACTGAACTCATATCTGGAAGCAGAAAATTAGGATATTTTGAATTTTTAGTAAAATAAATGTAAATACTTTGTAGTCAGTTTCTTATAGTAGTTTTACTTTGAATATAATTGTGACATAATATAAATAATTTAACAAATATGATCAGATGTTCAATGAGATAATAGTACGCGCCGCAGTACATAGTGTGTCTCGGGAGCTCGCGCTGACCAGCGCGTACTTCCGCGGCGCGGCTGGCAGCCCGCTGGCCTCATAGACATGCATTACTCGCGGCGCTTTCACTCATCTCCCCACGCGTACAATACCATCATATTGTACGAGCGGGGAGAGGAGGTGTAAGCTATAGTTACGTAATCCACGGCGTAAAATGCGTGCCGAAATTACGCCGTGTGAACATACCCTTAGATATACAGTATAATTAAAGATAATAGCAAGGTAAAGTTCTGTTCACATGACATGATATACTTCTATCGAAGGGTTATATGCTTTGAACAACTGTTAACATAAACCTGACATGTGCCACTGTAAAACAATGGCATATATTACCCCACTATAAAACCCCACTCTGTGGATACGTATTTTATTTAATGTCTCTACACAGAATATAGTGTAGTCCACTATGCTTTCCCATACAGCATTTAAAGGAAAAAAAACACATTGGCTCATAGCAGCCCAGAGTGTTTAATGCTCAGATTGACCCATTGTAGCAAACTTTCATTTTCACAGTGCACATGAAATATGGAAGCTGTGCTCTAATTGGGTGCTTTAGGTAACACAACATTTGAGACCATGTTCATAAATCTGCCCCACAGTATTTAAACATAATGTGAGCTCTTAATATATGCATCTTGTCTGTGTATATGTTTACATAACGATCAAAGGCTCCACTTGCAATTATTTTACCCTATGTGTAGAATAATTTTATTAAAGGAAGGTAGTCCCTACACAAATTTTGATAAAACTGCCTTTGTCATGTGCAAAAAAGGAAAGACATCAGAAGCTTAGAAAGGGCTTACTTTTTACTGAGGCCAATTTTCCCAGGTTGAGGGCTGCATTTAAAGAAAATGGGTCATCAGAAAATTAGCTTTTGTTTCAACTGTGATTTTATGTTTAACATATTTTTAAATATGTTTTTTTAAAACAAATCCTAAAATCCTTTATTTTTACTTTGGTCACTAAGCCAGGATAACAATAAAATGTGACACTAATATATAAATAACACAGAATTCTTTATTCATAACAGATGACGGCCCCAATCCTCCTCTTCTCCTCCCTGCACAGTGACTTTTTCCCAAGTCACAGAGCAAGCTTAGAAAACTCTCACACAGAAATCAATGCATAAGTTTCAGTTTACAGTCTCCTGTGTCCATGTGGCTGCTGTAAAATGCTGTTAAAAGCAGTTCAGTACAGAAAACAGAATTACAAAATCAATTAGAAAATAAAACCAGCTAAGAATATGTACCATTATCTGGTACTAATTAGTAAAATAAAATACTGGTGATACATGCCCTTTAATGACACAGACTGAGCACAACTGTAGTGAAAGAAAGATAAAGACACTTTTTTCAAAATCAATTTTATGATTACAAATTAAAAGTTAAAAATTTTCAACTACTTGCGCTTTGCAGCTTCTATATTTCACAATAGTTTGCAAGCTGCAAAATGACATACACAGTCAATTTGGTCAGATGGCTTGGTATCCAGCCCTTCCCAGCTTCTCTTGAACAATCCCCAGTGCTCAGTAATGTAGATTATAGTTGATTCATTGTTTCAGAGACTGAGAAAAGAGATAACTATGATCCTCCCCATTTAACCCTCACATGCCATGGTCAATAGCTACTAAATGCTGTATATAAGTAGTTATATAAAAGGATGGAGTCTCTTCTGTCATCACATTGGTCTCTCTCAAGACTATTGTGGGATGCTAATGTGTCTTAAGGCAGCCAAGGGCTTAGTGAAGATGTCTACCATCTTGGTTCTCCTAATAGATTCTGCAAAAGTTAGTACACCTCTCACATTTTATAAAATATTTTCATGGGACAACACTGAAGATATGAAACTTTGATATGATGTAAAATAGTCACGGTATGGCTTTTATATCAGTATAAATTTGGTGTGCCCTCAAAATAACTCAACACATAGCCAACAATGTCTAAACCACTGGCAGCAAAAGTGAGTACACCCTTAAGTGAAAATGGACAAAATGTGCACAAAATGTCCATATTGTCTGTTGCCACCATTATCTTCCAGCACTGCCATAAATCTCCTGGGCATGGAGTTCACTAAAACGTCACAGGTTGCCACTGGAATCCTCTTCCACTCCTCCGTGATGTAATCACGGAGCTCTTGGATGTTAGAGACCTTTCGCTCCTCCACCTTCCGTCTGAGGATACCCCACAGATGTTCATTAGGGTTTAGGTCTGCCAACATGCTTGGCCAGTCCAGCACCTTTAGCCACATTTTTTTTTTTAATCAAGGAAGCGGTCATCTTGGAGTTGTAGCTGTCCATTTTCGTTAAGTTATTTTGAGGGCACACCAAATTTTCACTGTTATACAAGCTGTACACTGACTACTTTACGTTGTATAAAAAGGTCATCTCTTCAGTATTGTCCCATGAAAAGTTATAATACAATATTTACAAAATGTGAGGGGTGTACATATCCCTCCACCGATATGTTTGACAGAGGGTATGAGGTATTTGTGCTCGTATGCAGTGTTTGTTTTTCACAAAGTGTAGTGATGTCCATTATGGCCAAACTTCTACATTATCATCTCATCTGTCCAAAGGACATTGTTCTAGAAGTCTTACAGTTTGTTGAGATGCAACTTTTCAAATCAAAGCTGTGCTGCTATGTTCATTTTAGAACGAAAAAGCTTTCTCTTATTAACCTTTTCTACAATTTTTCAGAGCATTGCAGTCCAACCTTGCAATAAATTTGCTGGGATGTTCACTCAAGAGAAGACTGTCAACAGGCTGTAACTTTTTGACTTTAAAATAATCTTTGTTATGTAGAATGAAGGACTTCAAATGGTTTAAAAATTGCCTATGAATTCATTACTTAACAACCCGTATATGAATCGAAGTATAAGTACAGTATGAATACTGTTTTAGGAATCCTTACAAGGATTGTCCAGTGGAGAAAATTTTTTCTAAATAACACCACTTTCAAAGTCATGTATGTTTATAACATACTTTTACAAAATGTTCCATGGGCTTCATGTAGTTTTACATCAGCCCTTTACTGCCAGAAAGCTCAGTAATCTTGACACAGATGAACCAGCTTTGTGTTGAGGTCAGGAGATCAGAAGATCAAAGGGATTTTACTTTTTGAGAGCAGTCTTTGAACCCACACCCATTTTGTACTGTCTCTCAATACCTTTAACATGAAAAAGGAAAGAGGGGACGTGGACTAAGACTAAGGTTGGGAATGAGGAAAAATAAGGGGAGTATAAAGCAAAGGATCCTGGGGCTTGTAGTTTTACATGGCAAAGGGAAACAGCTTTCAAACAGGAAATTCTGCTGCTGTTTGGCTGCAAAGAATGGAAGCTACATACAACAAAGGAAAAGCAGGTATTAGTTTTAAACACATCACAGGGAAATAAAGCCTCAGGCAAGCCATCTGATGCTTTTATTTTCTGGGCAACCCCGTCTAAAACATGAGGGCCAAAGAGCGACTGATCTGGAAAAAAGTTTTATAATAGGGAATAATATTTGTATAGTAGTGATTAAAGTGCCCCTGTCACATAGTTTATGCCCCCCTTTCTGAGGGCAGAACAACCTAGTGACAGGCATGCTGTTTCCAGCGCTGTGTCCCTTATTCTGTAAGATACTGTAGTTTTAGAGCATTTAATGCGGAAGTCTTATATACGAGGTGTTAGCCCCGCCCACCCAAGGCTAGCCCCGGTCACCCAGCAGTTATTCACGTTTCTAGCTATTCAAAGTAATAGGTTTATGAGTTGAGGTGGACGGGGCTAGCCTCAGGTGGACAGGGCATGACAAAAAGACTCTTTGCTGGCTGAAAACTGCAGGATTTGAGCATAAAATACTCTAAAACTACAGCACCTTACAGAATAAAGGACACAGCACTGGAAATAGCAGGTCTGTCACTAGCTTGTGCTGTCCTCAGCAAGGGAGGCATAATCTATGTGACAGGTTCTCTTTAAAGTCACTACTAATAGATGACAACTTTGTGGATAATACTACATGTCTTGTCCTTGCTAACAACTAACCAAAACAACTGAGGTCATTTATATTAAATTTTATCTTTCGGCATATGTTAGAAGCGCTGTATGAAAAATCTAGCTTTGATATGTGACCCTTTTTTCCTTTGTGAGAAAGGAAGACGGAATAGCAAAAGAATTAACAGCTGAAGGAAGAAAACTGATGATAAATGAACCTCCTTACTCGGGTATATTATTTGATATGACACTAGATATGCCTCACAGTCTTAATAACAGCATGTTTAACAGTAATTTGTTTTATGAACGCATACACTGTTAATAACTAGATAGCATGAAGATATCGCCGTTCAGTAATATGTTTGGTAAATTGTACTACAAACATGAATGTGACATTAGAGACATTGGTTAAAGACGAAAAGCTTAAAGTCAATTGGAGAGCTTCTCAAGATAAGACATGCTTAAAATTAAACTTTGAAAACACTGCAGCAAGTGACTTCTGAATTGACTGCTTGAATTGAATCTCTTTAGAGCTTATGTCCAGCTCGAGGATAAATACAGATGAGAGCCTCCTAACTCTGCAAGCTAAACAATAAATGATAAACCCTACTTCCCTTGTGCTTGTTTGAATGTTAAGCAGCTGTAGCTTTACAATCATTTTATATTCTTGTCAGATATGTTTATGCTTGCTGGTAGAGCTTGAGGAAGGTGTCAAAGATATAAAACTTTACCGAGTACCTAGGGGAATGTAAATATTTCTTTTTCCCAGCCCCAAGGATTTGTTTGCACATATTTTGACAGTCCATGAAATCTTTGACACTGAGTCCTGTCAGATGTTAACAACTTTGCACTCTGTGGCTTGTCACAAACTTTTTATATCTTTTTCAGGCTTTATTATCTCAGTCTCCAAAAACAGCCATGCCTAAGACGGCTTAATTTAATTATTAAAGTATTACAGTACCTAAACACAATGTAATATTATGACATGTACTTAGGAAAAAATAACATTTACATATTAGCTGTTTGTAGTAAGAATACAAGTAATGTTCTAAAGCTCGATACAAAGTGGTAATAAATTTAGGAAAAACAAAATACAACTTACATCCTGGTTGGACATGTCCCAGTAAGGCCTTTCTCCATATGACATTACTTCCCACATTACAATTCCATAGCTCCATACATCACTGGCTGATGTAAACTTGCGGTACTGGATTGCCTCGGGTGCTGTCCATCGAACTGGAATCTTTCCTCCCTAATTAAGAGAAAATAAATGAAAAACAATTGGTTAAAGATTGTTAAATATGTACTTATCAACAAATAAAAGGTTAAAGTCCATTTAAACCCAGAACATAAAATTCGGTATACATTGGTACCTTACACACACAAAAGAAAATAGATATAAATTGGATTCTTGTGTCCAACTGCTATTTTCCTGAACATTCAATATGACATAAACATGTTTTTTGGATTATCCAAATTTTTAGATTTTTTTTTAATGAAAACTTTTCAAAAAGAAAAAGATATGTTTGCAATGTATGTGTAAAGCTTTATATCCACTGTAGCACGCATAGTTAAGAGACTGAGTTAAAGTAATTTATTTATCTGTGTAATTTTAATTATGGCTTCAAACTATGCCTGCCCCATAACAGTAATTTTTATCTTAGGGCTAATTATCATATTTTCAATGGCAACTTTACTCCTGTCATATTGCTGGTATAAAGGTAAAACATTTGCTATAATTCCCTACTCTGGACTACAGACCCACTAACATTTCATAGTGGACTCTTTACAATCCCTCACAAGCACCAGTCTCGCGACTTACACCTACAACTGAGTAGGATTAAGAGAATTATCATTAGGTCTTTATTCTAGTGACTCCCACTAGCAAATAGATAGCTCTACTAGCTGAACAGAAAATAATAGCACATTAGTTTGAATGTGCACACAGAGACAAAACCAGAGAGGGGATGTCCAGGAACAAAAAAAAAAACAAAAAACCAAACAAAAAAAAACGCGGTTTTCATGCAGGATTCAATAAGACTTACTAGTAATTCTGAAAACTGTTGCATTCTCAGGCCCAGTGTCCTGTAACCTTCACCAACCAGGAGGTAGAGGCTACCAGATTATGAATCACCACTGATATTGTAAAAAATGTTGTAGCCTTTACAGTGACATTTTGTCAGTTAATTAACATTTCTAAAATTTTATTGGTTTTAGTATGTACCCTAGGTTTCTGTGAATAAAAACCATCTCCCTGATGGACACACGCAATTTTGGCGTTTGTAATTTTTCTTCTTCTACAGTGTTTAGTGTATGGAATAAATTATGATATATTTTAATAGATCTGACTTTTTCGGACATGGCGATACTAAACATGTAACTTTTTTTTTTTAATTTGTAAAATGGTGAAAGGGGGGTGATTTGAGCTTTTATTATTTTTTTACACATTACATTTAAAAAAAAAAACTTCAACTAAGATTCTGCCTAGGATACTTCAGCACTAGGGGATGTGATTGCTTATACAGCCTAAAGCATTATAATACAATGCATTAGGGTATACAAAGATGGCGGTTTTACTACTTCCTGCCTGGCAAACACAGTTATTTGGATTGTATTTGAACATAAATGCTTTCTATGCTGGGGACTACCAAATTCTACTGTGATATTTGGACAGAGACCACTTTTTCTCATTTTGGTCCTATCCGTCACCACAATGAATTTTGACACTGTTTCCTCTTTTTAATGCTCTGCCAGGCCTTTACTGCAGTGTTTTTCAGTAGATGTTTGTTTGTGGGCCTCTGTCTGAAGTTTAGTCTTTAACAAGTGAAATGCATGCTCAATTGAGACCTGTTCATTTGGGTTGAGATCAGGTGACTGACTTGGCCATTCAAGCATATTTCACTTCTTTGCTTCAATAAACTCCTGGGTTGATTTGGCTTTATGTTTAGAGTCATTGTCCATCTTCAATGCCAACCAATCAGTTTGGCTGCATTTAGCTGGATTAGATCACACAGTTTGTCTCTGAATGCCTCAGAATTAATCTGGCTGCGTCTGTCTGACACCGAAAGCATAAATTCATAGTTCAGCATAGTTTTAGTTTATTCAGTCTATTATCATCTATGGCACTGCAATGGTATACATTAGGTGTTTTTTTTAACATTATTTGAATGGAGTAAAAAATATCTGAATGGCTCCTTAACGAACATAACCACCTTTTAATTTAAAATGTATAAAAGGTAGAAGAAAGGTAGAGTAAGATAATATTAATTTAACAGATAATTGTAATGAAGAGGTCAATGTAAAATGGTACACTGCTAAAGTTAATTGTGTGGTTTATGACTGATTCACTTAGATATGAATTTTTAATGAAATGGCACCTATGCTCTCATTTTAGTAAGCTCATTGACACCATCTGTACAGTCATATAAGCAATTTTTTTTTATTTTATTTAATGGACCAAGATCACAGCTTTTGTAGGAAATTGATCTAAGTATAGACAATGCATCCAGAAACAAATATATAAAAATCACTTACAGTTGTTGTGTATACTGCATCAGGGTCATCTTCAACAATGCGAGATAAGCCAAAATCTGATACTTTGCACACCAGGTTACTGTTGACAAGAATGTTGCGTGCAGCAAGATCCCGATGTACGTATCCCATATCAGCCAAATATCTCATTCCAGCAGCAATTCCTCTCAGCATTCCTACTAACTGAATGACTGTAAATTGCCCATCATGTTTCTAAAGAAAAGAGAAGATATATGCAAATGTAAGAGTGTATTCTGCACTGATTAAAAACGTTTGATGTGACTAAATGGCAACGTTGTGTTTCCTACAATAGGTCTATATCCATGAGGTTGAGTTGGAAATGAAAGCATTGTCTGGAAAGCAGTGAATTTATGGGATTTATGCATGCTAGAAATGGCTTAGGTGCAGTTACCTGTGCATTTGATCCTGGAGTGTTTAGTGTTTGGACTTTTAAGGGCATTGTCTGAGTAGATCCTGAGCGTTTAGTTTTTGGAGGTGAAGTAAACCATTCCAAACATTTCTAAAGCAGAAGATGATCACAACTTAGTTTGCCTTGTATTAAAAATTAGCTTATTGTAACAAATAACAAGTACTTTAAAATCGACGTAACAAAAAGTAATAGGTTGATGCTGAATCTTAAACCTTTAGAATTTAGTCCAGTCTACCAAAATCTTAATGGTGGTTAACAAATACATGCTGATTTAAGAGCTTGTTACAAGATAGGTGTGATCAGCAACTACAACACATATCATTATGAAAGTAGATCTGCATCCATTTCATTATAATATGTGTGTTTAGTAAGGTGCATTAATATTAAACATAAAAGAGAATACAACATTTTCTGAAGGACAGAGCTTCGCCAAAATCTAGCCTTACCTAGTGTCTGACTAGGGTGCCCAGGGCCCACCAGCGTAATTTCATTGTGGGGGGCCCACCAGCGTAATTTCATTGTGGGGGGCCCACCGGCGTAATTTCATTGTGGGGGGCCCACCAGCGTAATTTCATTGTGGGGGGGCCCACCGGCGTAATTTCATTGTGGGGGCTCACCAGCGTAATTTTATTTTGGGGGGTCCACCAGCGTCATTTCATTTTGGGGGGCCCACCAGCGTCATTTCATTCTGGGGGGCCCCACCAGCGTAATTTCATTCTGGGGGGCCCATCAACGTAATTTCATTCTGGGGGACCCACCAGCATAATTTCATTCAGGGGACTCAGCAGTGGAATTTCAAATTGCAGTTATTCTACATGCCTCTTATACTCTGCCTCTTGGCTTTTGCTTCTTTTTCTCTGCATTTCTGCCTCTTTTAAGAATTTATATGCAGTTTAAAAGAAACTCCAGGTCTGCATGCACATGGGATCACCGAAGATTTTCCCTGAGGGCCAGTCCAAGAATGGTCTTGCCTATTTGCTAACTACCAGCAGGTCTTTGTGCAGTTTAATGATAGTTTAACATACATTCATGTTCATAGTACAAAAACAGGTAAAAGTCACCCTTTCTAGAGTAAACTCACTTTAAAGTCTTATTTGCTTGTGCAGTACATTGGTTTCATTAATATAAAATGTTGACTGTTGTTCATACAGATAATACAAGTGTTTTGTATTCAGGTGTGTGAAAAATAATACAAGAAAATATATCTAGCCATTAATTCTATATACATTAGGCAATGCCAGACATGGATAACAAATGAAGGGGTGTATTAAGCATGAACTAGCGTTCCTATTAACTGCCCTACATAAAAGGAACCATGATCAGCAAATAAATGTCTGATCAATAAACATCAGATCGCATATTTTATGTGGGTTAAAAAAACATCGTCGGCAGCAAATCTACCATGTAAACAGGTGACGAGCTGTAGACAATAACAATGCCAAACAGCTTCAAGAATGCCTATTCGTTAAAAACGACTGTTAGAATAGCTATTCACTGCCCAACAACTGAGCAGTATAAAAGAATCCCTGTACAAGCACTGATCAACTTGACTACAGCTCCAAATGTGCAATTATTAGGCTCCCAAGACTCTAGTAACATTGGTATAAAGTGCTGCAATAGCTATGTAACAACCTGCCATTATTCTGGGTTGTTCTTAATACAATAAAATCACAGCAGTTGTCAATATTGACCACTATCTGATGTACAAATAATCTAATATTTACTAGTGCATCTCAAAAAATTAGAATATTATTGAAGGGGTGGGGCTCACAAATGTATTATATTAAACCTTGTAATTCATACTGTAATGAGTCTATACAATATATGGGTTTCTCTATTTGGCTTAAATTATTGATATCAATTATCTCTTCAGTGATATTCTAATTTTTTGAGATGCACTAGTAGGTTTGCCCAACAATGAAACCTGAATATGTAACCATACTGTATGTACTATTGTGGCAGCACTCCTTTTGAAAGTTAACTATGTTTTACCAGCAGCATAGGAGATTGTTTTTTTTTTCTTACTGACAAACTTAAACCCTTTAGAGCTCTGTAGTCTTCTGTCCTGTTATTAAAATCCCTCCATCACCTATGTCCCTCCAACAGGCACAGCTAGAAATAGCAGAGCTGAAGTTTCAGTTACTGTAGTAAAACCACCCACAACTTGAATTGGAAGTGGGGTCCTGAAGTTAGCTTAAAGTGCAGGCTCTGTGAAACTGCCTAATGAATTTTTTTTTTTTAAAAACACAAATGTATAACCCCTTTGTATTTAGACCTAGATTTGTTTTAAGTAACTTACTGCACTCCAGCCATATTACCAAACTGCATAATATCCTACATTAAAAAAGGCTTTTTCTCTTGACACATCTATTTTAATTTAGCACAACAAATGTGCTCATAGATTTCCAAAAGGAATAAAAGGAAGTGCACGGTTTAAAGAAAAGATGCACCAACATTTTATGGGAAGCATAAGTTTTTACAGGCAAGTCAGGAGAAAGGACAAGTCCTCTTTACTGCACTCTACAGGATAGCCGTGTCCAAAATTTTGCTTAGATTTCCTCAAATTTATGAAGCAATATTATGTTTGAACATAAAATTAAATGTATTCTTTCTAAATACAACAGTAGGTTTCATATTTCTATACTTTTAATTTACTTTAGTAATAGCAACCACTTAAACAAAAATATATTTTCAGTACTGTAATTATATAAAGGTTTTCAAGAATGGTAGTACACTGTCACAGTGTGACTCCTAATAATATTATGTTTCTGCTAAAGGACACCATGCACATTACATCAGATGTCTAACTTCCACACAAGGTTCTTAAAAAACATTACTGACAAAAGTCGAGTGTTGAGGACCTTAGAAAAAAAAACTATTTGTGTACCAAATGACCAGCTAAAAGTCAAACATTGCAGATCAAAATTTCAGTAGATTATTTGTTGTCAAATCAGTTGTTTCTGCAAAAAGAACATGACCATTAAGCGCAAAATAATTGGTTCAGATTGTCAAACTGGCCTATTAGGCCGATTTGTATAAATGTGCGTGATGACCTTTACTTGTACACTTACACTGTCTTAAAGTCCACTTTTGGATGTTATCCATCAAAATTAGGATTTAGGTACACAGCCTGAAGTATAGCGATTAAATACGGCATTAGGAATAGTAAAAATAACAATAATGTATTAGTAAAAAAGCAGATTAATCTACAGTCTTTATTTCTCAACAAAGAGTAGTATTTCGCCATTTTTTTTTTTAGCTTATTAAATCAAGACCCTGATCCATATTCTTTTCCTCTCAGTCATTTTATTTCCTGATTGTAGATTTCTCTATTCGGCCGTCTATATATGATTGTGGGGAAGACACTCTTGCTTGCACTGCTTTAACAGCAGTCAGAGAGATACTTTACAGCAGCTTCATGCACATAGGATTCTTAAGACAGTTTCTGTCCCATAGACTGGTATAGGCGAGCTGTCACTGTGAAGGGAGGGGAGAGGGGGAGCTGTGACATCTCCTTTTGTGACTGGTGGATTCTGTGTTATCTGTACACATAGGTGTCTCCTTTCAGTGTGACCCTGCTTTTACTGATAATGAGCACACTGCTGAAAAGCTCTCTAAAAAGAACAGGAAGTGTCAGACGATTACTAGGCTTAGTGGCCAAAGTGAAAACTGCAGGACTTAAGAATTATTAAAAAAAACCTGAACGCGATCTGGAAAATTAAAAAAAAAATAACCAAAAATTATTTTTTTGATGACACATTCCCTTTAAAGGGTTTTATACTTTTTATATGCTTTATATAAAAACATACACAACACAAGCTAAACTATTTTTAAATAAAATAATGAACATTCCTTTTCTCTAGTTTCTTTAAAATTTAAAGGAATCTGACAATTTGCTCATGAAATCACATTATACATAAAACATTATTTACTTCAGCAAAGCATACAGTGTATCAAATATCGTCAGTACTAACGGAGAATATTCATAAGGTTGGCGCTGTTTTTTTTCACCTACCATCCAGGAAAACAAGCACAACACCAATAGAGGATGATGTTTATATTAAAAGAAACGGTTTCTTATTACACACCAATCCAAATGACTAAAAGGGAAGTAAATGTAAACATATATCCCATGCATATTTATGAAACACTAAACATCCATTTTACAATAATTTATGAAGAGCACTCACCCTTAAAAATGCATCTAGAGCTCCATTCTCCATGTATTCAATTACAATCATTACAGGTTTCCCTAAAACATAAAACATTCAATGTTTGTAAGACTTTCCAAACCAGAACCAACATCCATTCTCATAACAAACATCTTACTCTACTTGAAAGTTTCCACCAGAAAAGTAGCAGCAATGGTAATGAGCCTGACAGTTTTAAGTATCTGTGTAAAGCCTGAATGTAATTTGTGCACATAAATAGTAAGACTATAGTAAAACTATATTTCAGCATGTACTGGAGATGGCAGAAAGGGCCATTTTTCTTTCCATTGAATAACTATACTGTTTGCAAGTCAAATATAAATCAATGTGAAACCCTAGCTCTGCTTACTTATTTCTGTCACAATAATTTGGACAGTAAATAAACAGTATCTCACAAAAGTGAGTACACCCCTAACATTCTTTGTAAATATTGCATTACATCATTGGACAACACTGAAGATATGACCCTTTGATACAATGTATAGTAGTCAGTGTACAGCTTGTACAGCTTGTGTAAATTTGGTGTGCCCTCAAGGTAACTCAACACACTGCCATCAATGTGTAAACAGCTGGCAACAAAAGTGAGTACACCTCTAAGTGAAAATGGACAAACTGTGGCTGGTGTCAATATTTTTTGTGGCCACCCTTATTTTCCAGCACTACCTTAACTTTCCTGGACATGGACTTCACTAGAGCTTCACTTGTTGCCATTGGATTCCTCTTCCACTCCTCCATGGTGACATCATGGAGCTGGTGGATGTAAGAGACCCTGCACTCCTCCACCTTCCATTTGAGGAGGCCCCACAGATGCTCAATAGAGTATAGGCCTAGAGAGATGCCTGGCTAGTTCAGCACCTTTACTCTCATTTTCTTTAGCAAGGCAGTGGTCGTCTTGGAGGTGTGTTTGGGGTCATTATCCCGTCGGAATACTGCCCTGCAGACCAGCTTCAAAGAGGAGGGGGATCATGCTCTGCTTCAGTATTTCACAGTACATGTTGGCAGTCATGGTTCCCTCAATAAACTGTAGCTCCCCCACAGCCGACAGCACTCATGCAGTCCAAAACCATGACATGTCCACCACCATGCTTGACTGTAGGCAAGACACACTTGTCTTTGTACTCCTCACCTGGTTGCTGCTTGACACCATATGAACCAAATAAGTTTATCTTAGTCTCATCAGACACAGAACATGGTTCAAGTAATCGATGTCCTTACTCTGTCTTCAGCAAACAGTTTGCAGGTTTTCTTGTACATCATCTTTAGAAAAGGCTTACTTCTGGGACAACAGCCATGCAGACCAATTTGTTGCATTGTGCCACTTATGGTATGAGCACTGACAGGCTGACCTCCCATCCCTCTAACATCTGTGTCAATGCTGCCAGAATTCATAAGTCTATTTTGAAAAGATAATCTCTGGATATGAGACGGAGCACCTGCACTCAACTTCTTTTTTTCGACCATGGCCAGGCTTGTTCTGAGTGGAAACATAATACATTAGAACAATATGCCGTAAACCACAAATGTTCTCTTTGCGTTTTTATGGATATTTTTATTCTTTTTATATTATAGAACAATCTTCACCAATATTGCCATAATAAAGCGTTGGCTGAAATTTTATATACTTCTCATATAATGCACAAAAAAAAGTTCAGGAAAATGTAACCTGGAATCCTCAATGAGGTTAAATGTCCCGAAGGGTCGGCAGGTTTCCGCCAAAGGTGACAAACTTGAGAAAGGGGGCGTGGTTATCCCCCGAAACGTCGTGTGGTGTATCTTATGGAGGACATCTAAACCGGCTGCTCCTATGATCTCTGTTGAAAGGCATCGAAATCAGTAGATACCTTTGGCGGAAACCTGCCGACCCTTCGGGACATTTAACCTCATTGAGGATTCCAGGTTACATTTCCTGAACTTTTGTTGTGCTTATATGAGAAGTATATTAAAATTTCAGCCAACGCTTTATTAGGCAATATTGGTGAGATTGTTCTATAATATAATAAGAAATAAAAATTATCCATAAAAACGCAAAGAGAACATTTGTGGTTTACGGCTTAATATTGTTCTAATGTATTATGTTTCCATGCAGGGGGGGTCCTGCTAATGCCGTACATGTAACCTGGGTGGTTTAGTGCTACACTATCGCTTGAAGTTGTTCTGAGTGGAACCTGTCTTGTTAAACCACTATATGGTCTTGGCCACTGTGCTGCAGATCAGTTTCAGAGTGTTAGCAATCTTCTTACAGCCTAGGCCATTTTTATGTTTATTATGTTTATTTAGATTCTCAGAGAGTTCTTTGCCATGAGGTGCCATGTTGAACTTCCAGCATAAAAGAGTGTAAGAATGATCATACCAAATTTAACACACATGCTCCCCATTCACACCTGAGACCTTGTAACACTAACTCGTTCTTGTGGAGGGAAAATTGCAAATCAGGCACAATTTGTCCATTTTAAGTTAAGGGTGTATCTATTTTTGTTGCCAGGGGTTTAGACATTGTTTGTTGAGTTATTTTAAGGGCACACCAAATTTACACTGTTATACAAGCTACACACTGACTACATTGTTTCAAAAGTGTCACATCCTCAGTGTTCCAGGAAAAGATATAGTACAATAATTACAAAAATGTGAGGGGTGTAGTCACTCCTGTGAGATGAACATACACACTGTATGGATGAAGTCCTTTTCCTTGTGCATAACAAAACCTCCAAACAACAACAGTGAGTTCTACTTACCACGTGTCACTACTCCTTCCAAATGAACAACGTTTGGATGGTCAAACTGACCCATTATACTCGCTTCACAAAGAAAATCCCTCCTTTGCTTTTCAGTGTAGCCAACTTTCAGTGTTTTAATGGCTACTGCTACATCTCTTTTTCCTGGAAGCTTTAGACGACCACTGCACACTTCTCCAAACTCTCCTAGGAAAAAGAAGAATCAATTAATCTGATTTCTGGGTTTCCAATACTTTATAAAATACTAAATGTGTATTACCTCGACAATCAATCAATATAATAGCAAACCTATAACAGAAAAGTAGACAAAACAAAGGTTAGAACTACATGGCAACATGGGTGCCACTTGCTAGTTCCTATTTTGACTATATCAGTAGGCCCCTTTTTGATCAAGGCACCTGATAGCAGTACTGTCAATACTGTCCTAAAGGTGCCCTTGTTCACAGCTAAAGTTGATATTTAATACGAAAATACAACCGCACTCCAATGGTTTAGATGCAAGTGAAAGAAAATTTTATTTATAGAACCATGTTCATGCTCCAGGTAAAGATCATAATTGCAAGCGACATAAAGTTGTGCGACGTTTCGGTCATAAAACCTTAATCATACATGTCACTGTGGAGAGATGACAGACAAACATAACATAAGTACAGTGGAATAAAATAAATAGCAAATCAAAAAAATGAGACATACATAATATTTACACTTAGTGCATATATATATATTTATTATATACAATATATACAAAGAAATATGCAGAAATATACATATCCAGGTACAATATAGTATGGGTCGCTTGGATCCGAAAGACAAAAAATCTCGTCTACAGGAGTTGTCGAATAAATTCTCCAAAAGGGGATACCCCAGGAGGGTCCTCAGTATAGACACAACAGGTAGAAACGAGTACTCCCAAATCCCTAAACCAAACTGCTTACCTTTTGTTAACATCTATCACCTCCTGATGAGAGGGATACACAATATCATTAGGAAACATTGTAATATCCTAACACATTCCTACCCTGAGATTGAGGTTTTCCAGAACCCTGTTTTGATCTGTGCCAAAAGATCAAAAAACATTTGTAACTGTTTAACTAGAACGGATATACACACAGGCCCTAAACAACATATTTTGGCTTATACCAGAAAGTGAACTCTCCATGCTTACATTGTTCTCACTGCTCCATTGTAATTAAAGGCAGTTCTATTATACATCCCAGAACTGGTAAGAGGTTTGAGAACAGAGGTAATTTCACCTGTGACAGCTCCTTTTGTCGTAGAAATCATATCAAAATACTTAAAGAGCGAGAATCTTTCTGGATCCACAAGTTGGATACACAAAGCTGGGATTGTAACTATATTTTTGCCTAGAGGATGTTATAATTGTCTTAACTTGTTTTTTCCTGTTTCTCTTTCAGCATTAGCACAGGACTTTTCATCAGGGTGAGATATAGTTACTTTTCCCTCCTTCTCTTGCCTCCTCCCCCCTTCCCTTTTCCTTCTCGTCTTCCCCATTTTTTCCTCTTTTTCTTGTTTTTATTTTCTCTTTTTCTCCATTTACATTATATATCCACCCCCTTTTTTACTTTGTCCGATTACATCATATCAAATTCCATCATCTGTTACTCTCTGATGTTCCTCTTCCCCTGCTTTATGTATTATACATATTCTCTCATCCTTCTATTATTTTGTCCCATTATAACTTATCAGTCTTTTACTAATTTTCACTCTTAGATATATCTGTGACTTCATATATCTACTTCTCCTCTGTTGTTTTCCCTTTTTTATTCATAATATTCTCACTTAGGTTTCCCTTCTCATCCGTCCTGTGCCTCTCCATTCATTCTACTTGTTTCTTTTTGTTCTGCTGCACCACACACTATACACTGTCTGGTCCGGTCATCACGGACTCCTAGTAGCATGCGCAAGTCTCACGCGCAGCCGCACTAGCGTACCGTGTTATGCGCAGGCACACTATTCCCAATAATACGTGCGCATTTCAGTACATTTAAGATACCGTCCGACACAATGACGACAGCTCCTTTCTTCTCACGACTACGGCTGTTACTTTCTTCCAGTCTATCACCCCTTGGTAAGTTCATTTGTATAATACAGGGCATATACTGCATGCAAAATTGATCCAAACAGGGAAAAATGGACGGCACTTGTTATCCTTCAATAAGGGATAAAATGTTCCTTTATTTTTTCACCATATACAAAAAGACAGCCTATAGCGGGCATTCGGCAAATATAAAAATACAGATGAAAAAAACACTATGACTAAGGGTTGTTTGATTCCAAACGCGTAAGTGTGTGGTCGTTTTTTAAATCTGTATTTTTATATTTGCCGAATGCCCGCTATAGGCTGTCTTTTTTATATGGTGAAATAATAAAGGAACATTTTATCCGTGATTGGAGGATAACAAGTGCCGTCCTTTTTTCCCCGTTTGGGTCAATTATGCATGCAGCATACGTTTATGTCGCTTGGCCAACGAGTGGAGGACTGGCATTCACGATGATGCGCTAACAATATATACTTGGTGGTGAGTACCTCTTGTTTTTTGCCAATACAGGGCATAACTGGGTGTAACAGTGTCTGATGTAGTTTATTTATTCTCTGTGATTGACCTCCCCTATTTGTTCTTTATCAACCCGCATTTACAGATATATAGATCACATGACCCCTATTTTTTCTTGCATTCTCATTACATTTCAAACTTTATTCTCCCTACACATAATGCTTTATAATACTTCTCCCAGGTACATTAGATCATATACTACAGCAGGGACTCCGGCATCTATATATTTTCATATATACTCCTTGTATAAGATACAGATATATATATATAGTAAGCTTCACATGCCTTCGGCCGCCATCTTGGCTCGGCCCGGGGGTCATTCAGCTCGCAGGATCGCCGTCCTTGGTAAGACAGTTGGCACTCTGACTCCCCGGGTTTCCCTTTTTTTTAAACTTGGCCTTTAACCAGCTTTATTGAGGCACAGACATTACAAGCAGGGAACAAAAACAAACAAAATAAACCTCGGCCGTCTGGTCCACTAACTACAACATGTGTACAGAGTCCCTCTCTCACATGTGAACAGGACCTAATGTCCAGTCTCACCCAAACACTTTGTCCCAGTCTCCCGCTGGGTCCCGGCTTCTTCAAACCTCTGGGGGCCAGAGCCTCTGTCTCAGCTCCAGTGCTGACTCCAGGTTCTGGCAGAACCACGCCCCCCGATCACCTAGAGAGAGACAGGTTTTTTATAGGCCTGGTAAATCCTGGAACCGAAACTGGCCTGGAACGTGGGGACGGCCTCCCACCCAACGCTGTGACCGTCCGGGAAAGGCAACCCATCATAAAGCCGCATAGCAGCCATACTAGTTACAACATGTCAGTAACCTCTGGTTACTGACGCCAAATGGTTGCCTTCCCCCACCCGAAACCAGGTTTTCGGTGGCACGTCCGGTAGCAGAACTCCTGCTGTACGCCACCTAGTGGCAGAATTCTGCGACCGTCTGAGGACGGTCGGCCACATACCCCCCGTTTGATAAAGGCCGCAGGTCTTTCTCACCATGAACAACCTTTCCTCCAGGGTCAAAACACTTACACAGTGGAGCCCTCTCACACCATTCCTGTGAATCTTCATCTGTCAGGAGCGACACCACATATAGCTCAGCTGTAGGCTCACCCCACGCATTCATCCCACCATGAGAAGCCGACAGGTCATAGCCACTTACCACCAGTGGCACAACCCATGCACGCTCTGCAAAAAGTATACAGCAAACATGCTCAGCAACATCACCAACCTCATCACTGATCCTGTGAAACCGACTTACTGCACTAAAATATGGAGACCTTTCCTCCATATCCTCTGTAACTCTCTCCAAGGTAGAACTCTCAGTATCCCTGCTAGTTACATCTGGGGCACTGCTGACAACAGCTACATATAGGAAACCCTTGCCATTTACCTCAGTTTCCTTACTGGGGGTTTCCTTACCCTCTGAGGGGTCATACTCAATGACCTGCCCCTCACTAGCGCTTGATCCTACATACCCCTACTCTGGGTATAGAGTCTCATATTCTCCCTTACTACTGTCACTGCAGTCTCTCTGACTACTGCAGTAAAAGCTACTACAAATACAGCAACCATTAGAGCAAGTTACCTCAGCTGCACTACAAGTCTCAGCCCAATCTTTCCCTTCAATCCCTGCAGGGTCACAATATGGATTTTCATCACAGATAGACTTCTCTGAAATACACTGACCAGGACTGCACACAAAATCTGTCTTGGCACATGTTTTTCGATCACTCCCATCTGAGTAATCACCATCATTACACTGTAGCACTGACACACTAAAGTGTCCACCCCACCACTGAAATGGAGACTCTTCACAGAGGGTTTTGTCTTCATGGTCACTAACTGACACCATCACACTCCTAGTCTCCTCATACATGGTAGCAGAACCCTCATTTCCAGGGTTTGACTTCCCCCTTCCAGGCAATGCACCAGCCGTGCTCACACCAGGCAACTCCATCACCTTTTCCCCACCAGCAGAGCGCACCTGATTGCTACTGGTGTCCACATCAGCTCCGCAGGGAACTGCATTGACAGCACAACTCTCAGGATTGCTATCAATCCCCAGACATACCGCACCTGCACACATTGTGCTATTACCAGCCCATACACACAGTGCGCTGGGGTCATGGGTACAGACATTTACGGACTGGAAACCAGACACTTCACACACAGCTGCCTGGCACACATTCTCACAAGCTTTTCCAGCAAGAGATGCAGAGGGAACCTCGTTGCTACTGGCAACCACAGTAGATCCCCCTGAAACTGTAGTGGTAACACCTTTCTCCAGATGGTCATCCCCCACAGGACACTCATCCTCTGCACTACTCCTAGCACTGTTAGCCACGCTCTCTAGGGGCACATTTGAGCTAATCTGCTCTATAGCTATGACTGGTATTTCTGCAGAAGCTAACTCACACTCTGCAGTCACTCCACACATAGCCCTGACCACCATGACCTCCAGGGGCAGACCTGAGCTGCTCTCTGCTATAGCTTGTTCACACAGGGATGCAGTAACTGGAGCTAACTTTGTAACACAGCCAACCTCTCCCTGCTCAGGCTTTGGGACCAGGTCATGGATCACATGCATAGTATTTTATAACCCAGGAAGGAACACTGGGGTTACCATCTCCCACAGGCAACACTGCATGTAATGCACCAAGTCCATCAGACTTTACCAGTCCATTTATTACAGTCCTGCCACTGCTCTCTGGACTCTTCTGGCTTGGCAGCATATCTGGACTTCCGTTTAGCCCAGCCCAGTCCTCACATAAATTATGCATATCACTGACAGTCTCCACACCGGTGTCACACACAACAGGAACAGTCTTACCCGGTTCTTGGCATACTTCGGTCTTCTCTGGCTGACTGTCCATGCCAAGCAGGGGTGGGACTCCACCCACCTGGAACTCCATTGCTTGCAGCTGCGACCTCTCCGGCCTCCTCCTGAGAGGGCAGTCAGGAGCACAACTCTCCACTCTGTGGCACCTCCAACATGACTCCCTCTGCTGGACAATGGCAGCAGCCTCCTGCTGCTGAGATTGGTTGCTCCTGACAACAACAAGATCCACACTTGTGTGCAACTCTGTTCTCCTAGGACTTGGAACCCAGGGCCTCTTGGAAACCGGACAGCCTCTTCAGCACATTTCCACCTGTAGGCATCCGTTGCACCAGTCAGGTTGGTGAATTTTGGCAGCCGTCTTTTTCATCTTTGGCTCGGCCTCTTCAGACACCACAACCGCTTGGAACCCATTGGCAATGGCTTTTATTGCCTTATGCTCTGCTTCAAACTGCTCCCGGAGCTGTTTATTAAACTCTTGCTGCTTAGCAGTAGCCTGCATCAACTGGGCAAGCAGCTCCTCCATGCTAAACAAAATTTTTCAGGTAGCAGTAACAGTCTCTTTAGACAATAAAGGCTGGTGCGGGTGTGTCTCTTCTCAGACAAACCTTTGCTCACACAGGTACAATTCAGCAGTCCTATGTAAATATCAGCAGTCCTGTTTACCTTTCAGGATCTTCCTGCACGACTTTGTGCACACATCAGTTAGTGCCCAACTTTATGCACTGCACCAATCTTGCCGGTTAGTGCCAATAATGCCCGCGTCCTCCACCATTTGTAAGCTTCACATGCCTTCGGCCGCCATCTTGGCTCGGCCCGGGGGTCATTCAGCTCGCAGGATCGCCGTCCTTGGTAAGACAGTTGGCACTCTGACTCCGGTCTTCCGTTTAAACTTGGCCTCAGCCAGCTTTATTGAGGCACAGACATTACAAGCAGGCAACAAAAACAACAAAAATAATCTTCGGCCTTCTGGCCAATAACTACACATGTGTACAGAGTCCCTCTCTCACATGTGAACAGGACCTTAATGTCCAGTCTCACCCAAACACTTTGTCCCAGTCTCCCGCCGGGTCCCGGCTTCTTCTAAGCCTCTGGAGGGCCAGAGCCTCTGTCTCCAGCTCCAGTGCTGCTCCAGGTTCTGGCAGTAACCACGCCCCCCGATCACCTAGAGAGACAGGTTTTTTATAGGCCTGGTAAATCCTGGAACCGAACCTGGCCTGGAACGTGGGGACGGCCTCCCACCCAACGCTGTGACCATCCCGGGAAAGGCAACCCATCAAAAGCCGCATAGCAGCCATACTAGTTACACATGTCAGTAACCTCTGGTTACTGACGCCAAATGGTTGCCTTCCCCCACCGAAACCAGGTTTTCAGTGGCACGTCGGTAGCAGATCTCCTGCTGTACGCCACCTAGTGGCAGAATCCTGCGACCGTCTGAGGTCGGTCGCCCACAATATATATATATATATATATATATATATATATATATATATATATATATATACCATCACACTTACACATTACATATATATACACACATACATATATATACACACATACATATATATACACACATACATATATATATATATATATATATATATATATATATATTATTATATATTATATATATATTTAAACCGAGACAGTTTTCATACATATGGCAATAAGTGTAAATATCATGTATATATGTCTAATTTTTTTTATTTGCTATTTCGTTTATTCTACTATACATGTACTTATGGCATGTTTACCTGTCATCTCACCACAGTGACATGTATGATTAAGGTCTTTTGACTGACACATCGCACAACTTTATGTCACTTGCAATTATGGTCTTTACCTGGAGCGTGAACAAGGTTATATAAACAAAATTTTCTTTCACTTACATCTAAACCATTGGAGTGCGGTTGTATTTTCGTATTATATAGCGGTGGAACAAGCCCAACAACTAGCACCCCCTAAGAATCCCCTGGCGTGGAAAGCCACAAGAGTGCTTCCCATTATACTTAAAGGGGTTGTCTCGCTACAATGATTGGGTTTTAATTTAAAGATCTTTAAAAAACAAGCAGCTTTGCAATATATGTTCATTACAAATGTCCTACTGATTTTGAGCTAGCCCTGTTAGTATTACTACATCAGCTTCTCAAATCTCTTTTCCCTACCGACCTGTTAAACCCTTATCTTAGGGGTGTAGGTTAAATTAAATCATCCACCTTTGAAGCAGGTCGGAGCGAGACCCCCCTTCCTGAACAGAATGCTTTGTGGGGAAGGAGGGGGGGGGAAACTCTGGGTCTGTGCCCTTTTTTAAACCTGTGTGGGGCCTGTTTCCCCCGGGCCTTACACAGTAAGTTGTGACAGCAGTAAACCTGTTTTTTTCTATAAAAAGATATTTTTTGGGGAACTGTGACTATAAAATTTACTATACGATCAGGGGGATGTGAAACTTTTTGTTTCCTGTATTAGGGAACATCCTGAGTTTTTAGAAAAACAATTTTTTTGTTGTGGGGGATGTGGGACGGGGAAAAGTAAGCAGGGGTTATGGGAAAACCCTTTTGGGCATCCTCTTTGCTCTATTAGCACACCATTCAAACCCCTTTTGTTCACCCCTCCCCTGCAAAAAAGCCCTGGGGCAGACCCCCCAAAAGGGTGAACTCTGAGAGAAAACCCCCCTTTTCCCCCCCCCCCCTGTATAAAAGTTACGTGGGCTGCCTGTGTGTGATGGGGGGGGGGGGAAAAAGGGAGAAGAACGGGACAGCCCCAAAAAGACGCCCCTCTTTAACTTACCGGGGCCCACGGGACAGGCTGAAAGCTCGTAATGAGACAACTCCTTTAAGTTTAAAGTGGACATTTAGCCATAGACTAAAAATCCCTACTGGCTAATATTTTAACATGGTCAACCAGATAACAATAAATGGAGACTAGGTTTACCATTTATCAGTATCTTAAAATAAAGACTGTGTCTTTAAACAGGTGTCTTAATCCAGAGGGTATTTTTCTATATAGCAAATTTTCTTTTGGGTTGTAAACGGGCAGAAGTATTTTACCACACACGGCAGGGGGGGAGTATTTTTTTTTTGGGATGTAGTTTTGGGGGCAAATTTTAAATAAAATTTCATCCCCAAACCCAAATTTTTTTTAAAACCCAAAAAAATCCATAAACATCAATATAAAATACGCAGAATCGATCACACGCTGCGTATTTTACAATTGTAATTTAGCATGCGTCTGCAAAGAAGTGAAACCTTTTCTGTGTAAGGGAAAAAATGCTGCATTTCTGCTTTAAAAAAAGAGGGGGGCTGGAAACTGCCTCGGGCCCTAAGAATGAATTTTCAGCTTTTCAAATTACGGGGCTTGCAACCCTTTTATTTCAAAGTGCAAAAGTGCGGAAATTTTGTGGTGCAATAATGCGGCCGCAATTATGCCAAAGTGGAATTCCCCCCCACTGTGGCCCTTTGATAGGAATTTTTTTCTTTTTTTTCTTTCGGGTGGAAAGGGTTTAAATATTAAAGTTTTTGTTTCAGGGTTTTCCAAAGTAAAAAAAAAAAGTATGGTTCTTCTAAACATATGCCAAAAGGTATAGAAAATTTTTCAAAATAAAAGGGCCTTTGTTTAGAAACTTTTTACTTCAGTTAAACTTCCCCCATGTGGTCCAACCGAGGCCATAAAGTGAAACTCCACATTGTAGCAACTTTCTCTTATTAGACTGGGGTTTTTTTTTATAAAAGCAGGGCAGTGGGTTTCCGGAAAATGCTTTTCATTTTTTGCTGGTTTTTTAAAAAAACCAACCAGTGTTGTTTTTTAAAAATGCGGTTGGGGGGTTTTGTAGCGTGGGTTTTTGCCTTAATGGGTTTATCAAATAGTAAGGACTTTACCAATGGTCGTAAACCGCTTTTGGGGCAAAATGACTGGCCCCTATGGATGCCTTAACTACTAGGTTTCTCAAAAAAATTTGGAAAAATCCCCTGAAAAGATAATTTGGTTTTAATTTGTCAATTAGAAGGGAAAACCTTTTATTGTATTTGAATTTTTACAGTATGAAATTTCAAGACCCAATTTGGGGTTCCATAACAAATAAAAAAAAAAAATTTCCCGTGAACCCCCTTTTCTTTTCAAGTTATTTTTTTTGAGATTGCATGTATGTCAGTTGTAATACTTTCAATTTACCGCTCTCCTTTGGTTGGGGGCAATTATCGTATTTTTCTTCATTTTTAAACTTCCCCTTTTATGGGACTGTAGTTTTTTGCATGCTGGTGTGAAGGGTTTTTAAATTGTGGGGTGGGGTAAACCATTGTTATCAGAATTTTTGCAATGTGCAGTTTTTTCCCCTGTTGTTCTGGGGGGTTTTGGGGCCCCTGATAAAAAGATTTTTGTTTGCCCCTGCGGTTTTAAAATATGGCCTTTTTTCTTTTTTTAGGGCCCCCCGGGACAAATAAAAGATATTCCAGAGAGCCCAAAAAAACTGAAAACATTTTGTTTTTAAAGGGGCTAGTAGTGGACAAAATTATTTAAAACTAACTTGGGAAAACAAAAAACTTAAACCCTATGTGGTTTTTGGGGTTTTTACCTTTGGTTAAAATTTTAAATTTAGAGCTTCAATTAAACCCTTTAAAATTTTTGATGAAATTTGTATAAGGGGGCATCAGAAAAGATTTGGGTTTTGGGGGGGTCCTTTTGGTTTTCTTTGATTTTAAAATCCCGGGTTTCTGTTTTCCCGGGAAAGGTTTTTAAACAGGGGGAACTGATAGATACTTCTACACTACACTACTGTCCTTTTATTAGGATGGCTTCTGCATCTGAACCATTCTGATCACGTTGTACAAATAAATTAAATTTATTCATTTCCCCAAAAGGGCTGTAATTTAGTTGTTCTGTAATTTGTCCTTTTTCCCAATTAGCCTTTTAAAATTTCGTTTCAGAATATGGGTGGGAAAAAGTGCTTAATGAGAAGGTCTTAACCCGGATTTTTGACTAAAATTTTTGAAGGATTTTATAAAAGGAGTTTGTAACACCCCATACAGAATTTAAAATTGGTTTTTAAGTTTTCAAATGCCCTCATTTGTACATTTAAAAAATGTACCAAACCAGGCCCGCCCTTTTTTCTTGACAATTCAGCGGGATTTAAGGGTGGATTTTCCAACTATGCCCCTTTTTTTTTTGAATTGCTTTTGTACCTGGGCAATTGTGGGTTTTGTATTGCAAAGATTATTTTACTTTCATTTTTTTACCCAAAAATTTTCAAAAAATAGGGCATTCGGAATGTGGTGAATTCCCTAAATTTTCACAAAAAAAAAATTTGGAAAAGTCTGAAAAATGGGCTTGGGAAAATGGGTTTAGGGGGATTGATGCTAATTGATAGGGGGTTTTTCGGGAAAGTGTCTTCCCTTTTTTTTTTTTAGAAGATTAATGAAGGAGTCTGTTGCACCCCCACAAGATTAAACCCCTGGGAGAAAAAATTTCCCTTTTCAGGTTTTCATTTTGAGGGTTTGGGATTTAGAGGTGGATTCTCCCATTACTGACCTTTTATTAGAATTGCTTCTTTATCTGAAACATTTTAATAACACTGTGCAATAAGTTATATTTATTCGTTACACAATCTGCAAATCCAGTTATTTTGGAACTTGTCCATTCCAGATTTGCATAAAATTAGAGGATAGTCTAACGGGCCGTTCACACGGGTTATTTTGGGCACGGATTGCAGCCGTATTGCGCGCCGAACTGCGCTGCAATGCGGCTGGAATCCGTCCCAGCCATTACGGTAATCCACAGTTCTCATAAAGAACTATGGATTCCGCCTCTCCTGCCAGCTCGGCGAATCCGCCGGGCGGGGAGAAATTGACATGTTCATTATCCCGGTGGAATACGCGCCGTGGATAATGAAAGTCTATGGGGCCGGCGGACAGCACCCCCGCCCCTTATTCAAACTGTATTGCGGGCGAATTCCGTCCCGCAATTACGGATTGAATAAGCCGTGTGAACCGGCCCTAAGAGCAGTCTAGGATGTACTAGGTTGAGGATAGCTGCTTACTATTTGGATGTGTCACTGTGGTCCCAATTTCAGAAGAATTGATGGAGTTTACAACACCCCCATACAGCTTTGACCCTTGGTCAGAATCTTCCATCTACTCTCATAGGTATAAACTTTTACATAAAGTGTGTATACGCTTTTACATATAGCTGCATTAAACTGTATCTGTTGTCATCAAAACAACATATTTTATTCTAAAGTGTATTATATGCTTATTGAAAGTAAATAAAAAACTATTAGGCAAATGGTTTTACTTTATTGCAGCTTGGCTATAAACCTGCGCTGTCGAACGCCAATAAACATAATTTACTGGCAAGCCTTTACTGCTCATAAATTTTTTACTAAGGAATAAAATAAAAATGCATTTGATTTCTAGGTATCAGTAAAATTGTGTTAGCGAAAGCTTTGTGTGTTGTTTGAGGTTTACCTCATGGAGCCATCACAATGAAGCTGTTTGTATCAAGCCCCAGGTTTGCATTGACAGACAATAAACAAAGGACATTTCGGTGCAGTCACTAAATCTCACAAGGCTTTTTGTTGTGAAAGTCTCTTATCAGAGATTTAAGAAAATGACACACACGCTGTATAATTTAGAGCTTCTATCCCGCCAGAATTAACACCGCATCCTGTCAGTCGATCAGGAACTGATATTTAATATCTTTGTCCTAATGACAACCTGCTTTTTTTTTTTTTATCTTGTGCTCAATTATACATAAAATCAGGAAATGAGATTAGCTCTTTTCAGCAGTAGGACTTAACTAAGTCAACGTGTTTATGGGATAACTTACTGACTCCCGTCTAATTATGGGTTACAACAGGGTGCTGGGAAGTGAAGTTTACTTTAATCATTCATATCTTGCATTTCCTGAGGCACCAGTGGTGTTTGTCAGTCAAAAAACTTCAGATTAAGAGGAGATAATGTAGGACATTAATATTCATGTATAAAGCATTTGTAATATTTGTATATTGATTGTACTTCATGCAAATATAAAAACTGAAAAGTGATTTTCCACCAACTGTAGCGAATAATAAAATAGCTGTAAAGCAGCTTTTTGAGACAGATATAAACAGTGTCGGACTGGGGGGTCTGGGGCCCACAGGGGAGTTTATCTTGGGGGGCCCACCCTACTGTACGTAAAAATATTACCGGCCTCTCGGACTAAATGCGCCATTTTACCACATAATACGTGTGCAAAACAGAATGTATTGTGTAGTACACAAAACCAAGTGAGTCACATATCTGTCTATCTCACACATATGTCAGTCTAAAATATCATAGACACAGGGCTAAGTAGCTCCATCCATATCCCCTCCACCCACATACAATATCCCCTCCACCCACATACAATATCCCTCCACGTTTCCCTTGGTCACGCACCTCACCACCTTCTAAAATACACACCAGCAAGAAAGTAAAAGTGGAACTCCAATCACAGGGTCAGGTGTTCCCTCACTCTTACAGTCAAGGACACATGTACACTACCACTATACTAATGCCAATATAACCTACAACACCACCCTATGGAGACCACATAGAGGTCAGACACCAGCTCAGGTATAACCTACAACACCGCCATATACCAGCTCAGGTATAACCTACAACACCGCCATATAGAGAGCACATAGAGGTCAGACACCAGCTCAGGTATATACATCAACAACACCACCATAGTTAATAGAGACCACTTAAGGTAGAGACAACCAGCTCAGGTATAACCTACAACACCGCCATATAGAGACCACATAGAGGTCAGACACCAGCTCAGGTATAACCTACAACACCGCCATATAGAGACCACACAGTGGTCAGACACCAGCTCAGGTCACATTACAGTGAATACAGCACTGATCCAATATAGAAGTAACATAACCCCTTACATCCAGGGACTCACCGGAGACGTCCTATCTGAGGAGTCGTTCTCTTCTCTCACGAGTCGTTCTTATTTCCTTTGATGACTTGTCCCGGCCACAACTCATTCCTGCAGAAATTACACACAATTATCTTGAATCCTCAATTTTCCAGCACCTCTTTACCCATTCCCACCTCTATACAAACTGCCAGGAGGTGGGGGAGAGCGGGTACAAGCCATAACTTAGAGGCCTAGTACCCTAAGGGGTTGGAGGGTGGGGAAAGGACTAACCCCCTGGAGATAATGCAGGAGTATACAGGCAGTTAGGGACTCTCTTTAGGTAGTATACAGGCAGTTAGGGGCCTCCTTTAGGTAGTATACAGGCAGTTAGGGGTCTCTTTTAGGGAGTATACAGGCAGTTAGGGGCCTCTTTTAGGGAGTATACAGGCAGTTAAGGGTCTCTTTTAGGGAGTATACAGGCAGTTAAGGGTCTCTTTTAGATAGTATACAGGCAGTTAAGGCCTCCTTTAGGTAGTATACAGGCAGTTAGGGGTCTCTTTTAGGGAGTATACAGGCAGTTAAGGGACTCTTTTCGGTAGTATACAGGTAGTTAGGGGCCTCCTTTAGCTAGTGTGCAGTAAGTCAAGCCCCCCCCCTTTAGCTAGTGTGCAGGATGTCAGGGCCCCCCTTTAGGATAGGGTTTAGTAGTCAGGGCCCCTTTAGGTAGTCAGGGCCCCTTTAGGTAGTCAGGGCTCCCCTTTAGGTAGTCAGGCCCCCTTTATGTAGTCAGGGCACCCCTTTATGTAGCCGGGGCACCTTTATGTAGTCAGGGGCCCCCTTTATGTAGTCAGGGGCCCCTTAGTAGCCATGGCCCCCCTTAGTAGCCAGGGCCCCCCATAGTAGCCAGGCCCGGCCCCCCCATTAGTAGCCAGGGGCCCCCTTAGTAGCCAAAGGAGGCCCCCTTAGTAGCCAGGGCCCCCAATGTAGCCAGGGCCCCCCCTTAGTAGCCAGGGCCCCCAATAGTAGCCAGGGCCCCCAATTGGTAGGGCCCGGCCCCCTTAGATAGTTTAAAAAAAAAAAAAAAAAAAAAAATTCACTTTCCCTGGTGGGCCCCTGCCTTCCCGAGCTCCCGCCGGTTCGTAAATGGCGCCCCGCATAGGGGGCGCGGTGAAGTGACGTCACCGCGCCCCCCAAAGTCAGCAGTGGGGGCCCGGCGCCTGGCAGGCTAAAAGGCCCCCTAACCCTTCGCCGCCAGGGAGATAGGGAGCGGCTAGGGCCTGTGCTCCGCTGACCCCGCGCCCCGGGGGGCGGGGCTTAGTCCCGGTACCGGCCGGTTCTTTGCGTTGGGACGCAGGTCCGGGCGCCAAAAGGAGCGCTCCCGGGCCCCGGGGAGCAGGGGCACTGCCCCGGGGGCCCAAGAGCTCGGGGGGGCCATGGGGGGTTTCCCCGTCCCCCGGGGCCAGCCCGGGGCCTGGATAAAAACTCTTCTCACCCCAGGTATTAATGCAGAAGAAAAAAAAAAAGTGGGGTAATGGGCCTTTTTTATTTTAAAACTTTTTTTAAAAAATTTATCCATCAAAGCTAAGTACAAATCGTCCAGTCTTCCATTTCTACAGACAAGCCACATTATGGCACCAAACAAATTCATGATCTTGAACCCACTTTGCTTCTTCATAAAAAAGGGGAAATGTTTATTTGAGCTCCCGAACCCCTTTTGGGTTGTTTTTGGAATGTAGCTATCAAAGCATCAATCAGTATTTTGCAGAGATTATTTTATAATTTGTGCTATGTACATTTGGGGCATCAGTTGTCATTTCATTATTATAAAAAGGCAGATTACAGTATAGGAAGAGGGAAAAAAAAGCACAAAATAACCACTGACATAAGTTTTTCAAAAGTTTTGCATTTCAAATTTCCTTTTTCTCCTTGCACAGTGACTATGTCAAAATGTATGCCCGTGACATACATTCATTTTAGGACTTCTGTTACAGCAATTTATACAATATGGCTGTACTCCTAATCATGTAAAGAAAATATAATAAACAAGAAATTTCTTTTTTGGGCAAAAAGAAGTGACACTTTTTGAATGTAAAGTGTTTTGTGTACAGTTTGTTAAAAGTTGTAAATTTGGTGTGCAAAAAACAACAAACGCCATCAAATGTCTAAAACCACTGGCAAAAAAGCGGGACACCCTAAGTAAAAAAATGGCAAATCGTGCCTCCAATGCATCATGGACTTAAGTTACAAGGTCTTGGTTTGAATGGGGGCGAGTGGTTTTTTTGGTGTTATCGCCTTTACATTCTTTATACTGGTTACTAAAGTTCAATATGGAAACTCACGGCAAAGAAAATCTCTGAGGATTGAAAAAAAATTCTAGCTCTACTTTAAAAAAAGGCCCCAGGTTTT